>CM069860.1:29827484-30082484 GCA_036172795.1 Pelodytes ibericus
CATCCGATGCATGGATCTGGCAGAAATCTTCCTCAATGTGCCTTTATCTGCACAAACCCATCTGTGCTCTGAATCAGCGATGATCACGATTAAGATTTTGTGAAATATCTAATGTTTTCAAACCTCGTCCAAGACATTAAACTATTTCACTCTTTTTGGCAGCAGAGAGATCCTTCCCCCCTCCCCCCATATTGCATGAAAATGGTGCTCTGCTTAATAATGTGGAACACCCTCCTTTAGTAGTTTTTCCTTAAATTGGGCTCACCTGGCAATCTAATTATTACAGGTGTCCGAGATTGTTTCAGTGATTAAAAGAGCCCTAAGACATAATGCCATCCATGAGTTAAACTGAAAAACAAAATATTTAATCTTTGTGACACTTAAATAGAATGTACATAATAATTTGGAACAGGGTGTGTATATATATATATATCATGCCAGTGTGAAATATATAACTACATATAAATATATACACTAGCATGCACACATACATATATAATATGTGTATATCATGTCAGTGAGAACATACACAAGCTATTTCACACACAAACACTTACATAAACATACTGACAGACAGAGACAGTCACATAGACATACCCAGAGACAGTCACATAGACATACTGACAGAAAGAGACAGTCACATAGACATACCGACAGACAGAGACAGTCACATAGACATACCCAGAGACTTTCACATAGACATACCTAGAGACATTCACATAGACATACTGACAGACAGAGATGTCACATAGACATACCCAGAGACAGTCACATAGACATACTGACAGACAGAGACAGTCGAAAAAGTCAGAAAACAAAAGAAAATCCTACTTCCAAGGCAGCCTTTTTTTTATTTTTTGGGGGAGGGAAAAGGTTTCATATCTCATAGTTAGATAGATAGATAGATAGATAGATAGATAGATAGATAGATAGATATAAAGATAGATAGACAGATAGATGGTTAGATAGAGGGATATTACTATTATTATTATTTTTAAATGTGCTCAACATAATAGAAGATAAACTGCAGGAATGTGGTCACATTCTGTCATCAAATTAATGGTGACCACTGGTCATGTGATCAAGCTCATGTAAACCTTTCTTACAGGGGGATAAGCTTTACCCTTTCACATGGTAATTAGGTAATTAAATACCTTTATAAGTTAGGAAGAGATCACCACTCCCCCTATTGCTCACTTCTTTCTCTTCTTTCCTAGTTGTAGATGTGAGCAGACATGGGTTAGGTTTTATCCTGGTGAAGTGTGGGTGTGCTCTGATGATTTTTACTTATACGGTTTAGTTGTTATTGTTGTTTAGCAGTTATTGTTGTTGATCTAGTTATTTAGATTTTGTGTTATTATTTGTATGTTGCTGTTGTTTTGTCTCTGAATAAATGTTTGTTAACCCCTTAGTGACATGACTGTTTTAACATTTCTGAGGTGTTTGTGTTTTGCTGTAATTTATTTCTGTCTCATTTAGTGTACCCACACAAACCATATATCGTTTTTATCGTCATAAGAAGGGCTTTCTTTTGATACCATTATTTTGATAATAGCATATAATTTGATGTAAAAAAAAAATATATATATGGCAAAAAAATGTAAAAAGATTTTTTTTATGACTTTTATTTGAAAAATCGTATACTCATGTACAAGAGACAACAAAAGAACACTGCTAAATAGTTTCTAATATATGTCCTGAGTTCAGAAATAGCCCATGTTTTATGTTTTTTTGCTTTTTTATTCATGTTACAGGGCCAGAACTAAAAGTAGTGCAAAGCTATTTTAAAATCCTTTTTTTTTTCAAAATTAGCGATAGTGACATTGTAACACTGATATCTGTACTAAATCCATGAATGACCCCCAACATGTACATATTTTTGAAAACTAGACCACTGAGGGCATTTAACTTGGGGTATTTTGACGAAAATTCGGACGAAAATGTTATTTATTTAGTCTAAAACGAATTTCGTTCATTACTGCATTCGTTACAGACGAAATTCGTTCATTATTTTCGTTTCGTTTTATTCGTTCGTCTTATAGAATACGTGTAATACTATTGCCTTTCTATAAACCGAACGAGAGCCCCATTCATAAGAAATTATTTTCCTGTTATGTCAGTGCCAAACAACACCACATATGTGTTCAGCAACATCTCCTGAGTACAGGGATACCACTAGTGCAAAACTAAAATTTTCATTTCGTTTTTTCGTCCATTCGGACGAAAATGTTATTTATTTAGTCTAAAACGAATTTCGTTCATTACTGCATTCGTTTCAGACGAAATTCGTTCATTTTTTTCGTTTCGTTTTGTTAGTTTGTCTTATAGAATACGTGTAATACTATTGCCTTTCTATAAACCGAACGAGAGACCCATTCATAAGAAATTCTTATGAATGGGGACTCCATTCATAAGAATTTCTTATGAATGGGGCTCTCGTTCGGTTTATAGAAAGGCAATAGTACTACACGTATTCTATAAGCCGAAAGTCTATAAACCGAAGGTTGTTCGGTTTATAGACGTTCGTTTTATAGAATACATGTAATACTATTGGCTTTCTATAAACTGAACTAGAGTCGCCATTCATAAGAAATTCTTGCATTTCCAACTTGGAATTTTGACATGTAGTCAGCCTGCTCCCATGTTCCATTTGGGACACTTTGGAAGCCTGTCAAAGTATTTTACCCCATCAAACCATATATTTTGGAAAACTGTAAAATTCTAGGGTAATTAAAATTGTGGTATTTTAACACTTTCCAAGTACTAATTCTACCACCAACCTATGTCAAAGGGTTGGGATGTCATTTTTTCCCCACACACATAGTAGTTCAGGCAGTAATTTTCAGATTCTGGTATTTGCCACTGCCAACCAACACCTCAATATGTGTTCAGCAACATCTCCTACACAGGGATAACACCCATGCATAGGTTTGTTGGTTTGTTTTGGGGCTAAAAGGCCACATTTAGGGGGTGCGCATTTCCAACCTGGAATTTTGACATGTAGTCAGCCTGCGCCAATGTTCCATTTGGAACATTGTTGAAGCCGTCCAATGAATTTTACCCCATCAAACCATATATTTTTGGAAAATAGACATCCTAAGGTATTTCAAATGGTGGTATTTTAATACTGTATATGTACTAATTCTACCACCAGCCTTTGTAAAAGTTTGTGGTAGTACTTTTTTGGGAGTTTTATTTCCACATGCATTGTACTTCAGGCACAGATTCTGGTATATGTCACTGCCAAACAACAACCCAATATGTGTTCAGCAACATCTCCTGAGTACAGGGATACCACCCATGCATAGGTTTGTTAGATTATTTGGGGGCTAAAAGGCCACATTTAGGGGGTGCGCATTTCCAACCTGGAATTTTGACATGTAGTCAGCCTGCGCCCATGTTCCATTTGGAACATTTTTGAAGCCGTCCAATTAATTTTACCCCATCAAACCATATATTTTTGGAAAATAGACATCCTAAGGTATTTGAAATGGTGGTATTTTAACCCCTTGGCGACACAGGACGGACTAGGTCCGTCCTGTGTGCCGAGGCGTTAGTGACACAGGACGGACCTAGTCCGTCCTGTGTCAAAACGAGCACTGAAAGCGGAGTTTTTCCGCTTTCAGTGCTCAAGCCGCATTGTAACGATGCTTCCGTGTGGAAGCATCGTACAATGCAAAAAAAAATGCCCGTCGGCATTTCGATCGCTCCGGAGAGCGATCGAAATGCCGGTTTTAAAGGTTTTAAAGGCACAGAGCCATTAAAACGCGGGCATTTCAAAAAAATCTTTCGCTTCCTATGCTCAGAAAGTGTTTCTGATTGCCTCGCAAGTCGAGGCAATCAGAAACACAAAAAAAAAAATGCACGATCTTGGTCACTGAGTGACCAAGATGGCGCTGCCCTTCTAAGGGCAAGAGCACAGGAGGCAGGAAGTACCTGCTTCCTGTGCTCTCTGGCTGTCACACGATTGCCTCTTCTCAGAGGCAATCAGTGACTGCCAGGCACACAGACAAGCAGTGGGGATGCTCTCCTGAACATCCCCACTGACTGGTCAGATCAATATTAACTCTATATTGATCTGACCAGTTATGATCTGCCTCCCTCTCCTCACATTTTTTTTTAGTGAGGGAGAGAGACAGATCAAAGTTCTAAAAGTAAGTAAAAGTAAAAAAAACCAATAAATACACAACACACAAATAATAAAACAATAAAAAAAATTTTATTAAAGCAATTCCCTGCGTTTAACCCCTTCCCTGCCACTGATCTTGCATAAGTAGTGATCGTGCACATCAGCGCATTTATTTTTGCTGTTTGTGCATTTTTAGGGGTTAATTTTTTTTGTACTGTCATTTATTACAGTACTAAAAAGGCTCTTCTAAGAGTTATTAACCCCTTATTTGCCGTCGATCACTGCTTACGCAATGATATTGACGCCAAAGCAATTTTTTATCTGTCTGCATATTTTTATTTTATTTATTTTTTTTACACATACCCGCTAGGGGATTACATGTAAAGTAAAAATATTTGAGATTTTTTTTTTTAAGCTGCCTGAGCGCATAGCGATCAGTAACAGCGAATTAGTGGCAAAGGCGGTTTGGTGATTTCTCAATTAAGCTCACCATTCGCCCTGGTCAGATCAAAATTAATCGGATCAATATTCACAAATATTGATCTGCCTCCCTCTCCTCACTTACATTTTTGTGACGGAAAGAGACAGATCAGTATTAGTGATATAAAATAACATTTTATAAAATTGGCAGGTTTTATGAAAGTCTTTCACTGTGTATTAACCCCTTCCCTGCCATTCATCACTGTGTAAGCAGTAATCTTGCACAGCAACAGTATGTTTTGCTGTCTGCAAAGTTTTATGGATTAATTTCTTTGTACTGTAATGTATTACAGTACTAGATAGGCTCTATTAAGAGCTATTAACCCCTTCTTTGCTCGAGATCACTGCTTACGCACTGATTCTGAGGCCGCGGACTCAGGGTTCGATTTTTACCCTATTCAGCTTTCTGATACATCATCTAGCGATGTATCGGTGGCTGCTGAGCCCTTGCCACAAGTAGTGATGGGGGTCTACCGATAAAAAAATATATGGTTTGGTGGGGGTAAATTACATTGGCTGGCTTCAAAGTTATATCCCATAAAGGACACGGACGCAGGTTGACTACATGTCAAAATTCCAAGTTGGAATTTTGAGATGCGCATCTCACAAATGTTGCCTTCTAGCCAAAAACAAACCAACAAACCTATGCATGGGTGCTATCCCTGTACTCGGGAGATGTTGCTGAACACATATTGGGTTGTTGTTTGGCAGTGACATATACCAGAATCTGTGAATTCATGCCTGAAGTACAATGCATGTGGAAAAAAAACTCCCAAAAAAATACTACCACAAACTTTTACAAAGGCTGGTGGTAGAATTAGTACCTATACAGTATTAAAATACCACCATTTGAAATACCTTAGGATGTCTATTTTCCAAAAATATATGGTTTGATGGGGTAAAATTCATTGGACGACTTCAAAAATGTTCCAAATGGAACATGGGCGCAGGCTGACTACATGTCAAAATTCCAGGTTGGAATTGCGCACCCCCTAAATGTGGAATTTTATACCCAATACAAACCAACAAACCTATGCATGGGGTGTATCCCTGTACTCAGGATATGTTGCTGAACACATATTGAGGTGTTGGTTGGCAGTGGCAAATACCAGAATCTGAAAATTCCTGCCTGAACTACAATGTGTGTGGGGAAAAAATGACATCCCAACCCTTTGACATAGGTTGGTGGTAGAATTAGCACTTGGAAAGTGTTAAAATACCACAATTTTAAATACCCTAGGATGTCTAGTTTTCCAAAATATATGGTTTTATCGGGTAAAATACTTTGACAGGCTTCAAAAGTGTCCCAAATGGAACATGGGCGAAGGCTGACTACATGTCAAAATTCCAAGTTGGAAATGCACCCCCCCTAAACGTGGCCTTTTAGCCCCCAAATAAACTAACTAACCTACACATGGGTGGTATCCCTGTACTCAGGAGATGTTGCTGAACACATATTAAGGTGTTGTTTGGCACTGCCACATAATAGGATCTGTGAATTCATGCCCGATGTACAATGAATGTGAAAAACAAATTACTATCCATAACATTGACATAGGCTGGTGGTAGAATTAGTGCATGAAAAGTGTTAAAATACTACCATTTGAAATACCCTAGGGTGTCTAGTTTTCAAAAATATATGGTTTTGTGGGGTAGAATACACTTTTTGGCTTCAAAAATGTCCCAAATGGGACATGGGCGCAGGTTTTCTGCACTTCAGAATTCCAAGTTGGAAAACCAAAAAGCGCACCTCTCAAATGTGGCCTTTTAACCCCCAAATATCCTAACCAACCTATACATGGGTGGCATCCCTGTACTCAGGAGATGTTGCTGAACACATATTGAGGTGTTGTTTGGCACTGACATATAACAGGATCTGTGAATTCATGCCCAAAGTACTATGTATGTGAAAAAAAATTACTATCCATAACATTGACTTAGGCTGGTAGTATAATTAGTGCATGGAAAGTGTTAAAATACTACCATTTGAAATACCCTAGGGTGTCTAGTTTTCAAAAATATATGGTTTTGTGGGATAGAATACACTTTTTGGCTTCATAAATGTCGCAAATGGGACATGGGCGCAGGTTTTCTGCACGTCAGAATTCCAAGTTGGAAAACCAAAAAGCGCACCTCTCAAATGTGGCCTTTTAACCCCCAAATAACCTAACCAACCTATACATGGGGAGTATCCCTGTACTCAGGAGATGTTGCTGAATACATATTGAGGTGTTGTTTGGCACTGACATATAACAGGATCTGTGAATTCATGCCCAAAGTACAATGTATGTGAAAAAAAATTACTACCCAAAACATTGACATAGGCTGGTAGTATAATTAGTGCATGGAAAGTGTTAAAATACTACCATTTGAAATACCCTAGGGTGTCTAGTTTAAAAAAATATATGGTTTTGTGGGGTAGAATACACTTTCTGGCTTCAAAAATGTCCCAAATGGGACATGGGCACAAGTTTTCTGCATGTCAGAATTCCAAGTTGGAAAACCAAAATGCGCACCCCCTAAATGTGGCCTTTTAGCCCCAAAACAAACCAACAAACCTATGCATGGGTGGTATCCCTGTACTCAGGAGATGTTGCTGAACACATATTGAGGTGTTATTTGGAAATACCCCTTCACATTTTAAGGTAATGTTTACCTAAATTGCAATATATGTGAAAAATTAAAATAAAAGATTTTTTGCTGCAAACTTTGGCATAGATTGGTGGTAAAATGGCTACATGAAATGTGTCAAAATACCCCAAAATAAATGCCCTGAGTTGTCTAGTTTTCAAAAATATGTACATGTTGGGGATCTTTCATGGATTTAGTACAGAAATCAGTGTTACAATGTCACTATCGCTAATTTTGAAAGAAAGGATTTTAAAATAGCTTTGCACCACTTATAGTTCTGGCCCTGTAACATGAATAAAAAAGCACAAAAACATAAAAACATGGGCTATTTCTGAACTCAGGACATATATTAGAAACTTTTTAGCAGTGTTTTTTTGTTGTCTCTTGTACATGAGTATACGATTTTTCAAATAAAAGTCATAAAAAAATAATTTTCAATTTTTTTGCCATATTTTATTATTTTTTTTACATCAAATTATATGCTATTATCAAAATAATGGTATCAAAAGAAAGCCCTTCTTATGACGATAAAAACGATATATAGTTTGTGCGGTTACACTAAATGAGACAGAAATAAATTACAGCAAAACACAAACACCTCAGAAATGTTAAAACAGCCCATGTCACCAAGCGTCGGACAAGCCAAAAAAGTCATGTCACTAAGGGGTTAAATAAAAGTTTTTTTGCTGAAATATTCTACTTCTACTCCCTTCCTTGCTGAAGTTCTAATTTTCAGATCGGGGGGGGGGGGCAAGCGAGCATAGGAAGCAAATGTTTCTCTTCCTATGCTCAGTAAGTGTTTCTGATCAGGAACACACAAAAAAACTCTGTGACCAAGACCAAAAACTACCTGCTTCCTGTGCTCTTCCTGCAGTCACACGATTGCCTCTTCACAGAGGCAATCAGTGACTGCAGGCACACTGACAAGCAGTGGGGATGCTCTGATGATCACCCCCACTGAGTGGTCAGATCTATATTAACCCTATATTGATCTGACCAGTTATGATCTGCCTCCCTCTCCTCACATTTTTTTTTTAGTGAGGGAGAGAGACAGATCAAAGTTATAAAAGTAAGTAATAGTACAAAAAAATAATAAATACACAACACACGAATAATAAAACAATAAAAAAAAATTATTAAAGCAATTCCCTGCGTTTAACCCCTTCCCTGCCACTGATCTTGCGTAAGCAGTGATCGTGCACATCAGCGCATTTATTTTTGCTGTTGGTTTTTTAGTGGTTAATTTTTTAAATTTTTTTGCCATATTTTATTATTTTTTTTACATCAAATTATATGCTATTATCAAAATAATGGTATCAAAAGAAAGCCCTTCTTATAACGATAAAAACAATATATAGTTTGTGTGGGTACACTAAATGAGACAGAAATAAATTACAGCAAAACACAAACACCTCAGAAATGTTAAAACAGCCCATGTCACCAAGCGTCGGACAAGCCAAAAAAGTCATGTCACTAATGGGTTAATACTGTATATGTACTAATTCTACCACCAGCCTTTGTGAAAGTTTGTGGTAGTACTTTTTTGGGAGATTTTTTTCCACATGCATTGTACTTCAGGCATGAATTCACAGATTCTGGTATATGTCACTGCTAAACAACAACCCAATATGTGTTCAGCAACATCTAGCGGGTATGTGTAAACAAAAAAAATATGCAGACAGATAAAAATTGCTTTGGTGTCAATATCATTGCGTAAGCAGTGAGCGACGGCAAAGAAGGGGTTAATAACTCTTAGAACAGCCTTTGTAGTACTGTAATAAATTACAGTACAAAAAAAATTAACCCCTAATAAAATGCACAAACAGCAAAAAAATTTGCTTCCTATGCTCGTTTTTGCAATGCACCGTTTTAAAGGCACTGTGCCTTTAAAACCGGCATTTCTATCGCTCCTCAGAGCGATCGAAATGTCGACGGGCATTTTTTTCAGTATTGAACGATGCTTTCGTACGGAAGCATCGTTTCAATACCGCTTGAGCACTGAAAGCAGTGCTTTCAGTGCTCGTTTTGACACAGGACGGACTAGGTCTGTCCTGTGTCGCTAATGCCTTGGCACACAGGACGGAGCTAGTCACCAAGGGGTTAAAGTAGAAGGACCAGAGTTTTTATGTGTATGTGTACATAATTCATACACCACAATAATACTGGAGGGTTCCTATGGATTATCGGTCTAATATAACAGAGGCACGCAGTCGTGGGTACCAGGGAGACCGTTACACTTCCTATTTATTAAAGTCTAAAATTGCTCTAATCACATTTGCACATTTTTTTCACTCTCCCGACATCCGACACTGCAGTTCCCAGGCAGAAAAAATGCAGGCACTCCCCTTACCACGCTGCACACACACAACAGAGCAATGGGTCGCGTGACCTGTCATCACTCCGCGCCCCTAAGAAAAAAAGCACACAGGAAGCCCAATCGTTGTGATCAGGCTGCCTGTGTGGGTTGTTTTTTTCAGTGTTGGGGGGGCGCCCCCCCAAATTTTGCCACCCTAGGCATCCACACTGGCCCCAACCCCTTGACTGTGAGTACCCAGAACTGTTGCCCTTTCCCTGTCCTAATGCCCCAGCAGAAGTGTTGGCAGCTGTGTCTTCAGACACGGCCAAGCACACCCCCATCCCCTCCCATCCAGATATCCCAGCTAAGCTGCTGGCAGCTGGGCAAAGTCCTGGTCCAACCCTGGCACCAGAACTGTGTCCCTTTTCCTCTGTGGATGCCCCTGCTAAAGCCACGTCCACAGAACAGTTACCACTGCCCCACCTTGAATGCCATGCCGCACCACTGACACTGTCAAAGTCTCCAGCTGAATTGCTGGCATCAGGGCAGAGTAACACTGGCCTCTGCCCACCTCCACCTGGGTCCCCTCAGCCACGGTGCCTGGAAGGTATGGCGCCATCACTTTTTTATCCACAAGCTGCCTTTGAGAATGTGAGTGCCGTGGATTATATTGCCTCCACCAAAGCACTGCCATCGGTGCCCCCAGAACTTGGCCAGGACAACTTCATGGAACCTGAGCTGACTAACCCAGCCCCTCTACTTGCTCCCCGGTGGTGGAGAGAACCACTGGGAGAAGGCGCAATTGACCCTTTTCCCCAGTAGCTGAAATGTGCTTTGGGAGAGGCAGAGTTTGGGCTGGTGAGTGCTATTCTTGAACTGCACAATGGTGGGAATTACAAATTTTGGCTTAAAGCTATGCAGTCTGGGGGCTCCTCCAGTGTCAGTTCCCACTGCCTAGGGAAATATATGCCCCCATATATATACAGTGCCCTAATATAATCCCCATACACCGGGCAATACATAAGTACCCCAGTATGTACACAAGGTTATAGGTATTGTCCTGTGCATCGGGTATATATCAGGGCAGTGTGTGAGATTTAAACTTGTGAACATATTTGGTGGATATATTGATTTACCCCAGCACCCAGACTGCCCTCACAGAACGTGCCCAACACCCAGGAACTATCCCAGCATTGCATTCACAGGACTTTCCCCAGCATTTACCCCAGCACCCAGATTGCACTCATAGGGCTTGTCCCAGCACCCAGTACTTACACTAGCATGCAGATTGCACTTACAGGACTTTGCAAGGTCCCACGACTTACCCCAGTAGGCATGTTGCACTCACAGAACTTCCCCCAGCATGTAGATTGCATTCACAGAACTTACCGCAACACTCAGATTGCACTTTCAATACTTTTCCCAGCACATAGGACTTACATAACTTGCCTCAGCACCCAGCCAAGACTTAGCCCAGCATTAGATTTCACTTATGACTTGCCCCAGGCAGAACCTAGCACACAGGACTTGCCCCAGCCAGGATTTACTCCAACACATAGATTACACTCACAGGGCTTATCCCAGCATGCAGATTGCACTCACAGGGCTTGCCCCAGCACACAGGATTTACCCCAGAACTCGTATTGCACTCACAGGA
Organism: Pelodytes ibericus; assembly: GCA_036172795.1. NCBI lineage: Eukaryota > Metazoa > Chordata > Amphibia > Anura > Pelodytidae > Pelodytes > Pelodytes ibericus. The sequence goes on from CM069860.1 coordinate 29,838,678, forward strand.
CTTGCCCCAGTACCTAGGACTTACCCCAGCTCACAGACTGCACTCACATAACTTGCCCCAGAACCTCAGAAAGCCGATTGCACTTACATGACATGCTCCAGCACTTAGAATGCACTGACAGGACTTACCCCATCACTTAGATTGCACTCACAGGACTTGCCCCAGCACAGAAGATGTCTATCAGGCTCCAGCACCATATAGGAGGGAAAAGGCAGCCATATTGCATTGGCTGCTAGACTGTTTTGACACAGAGCGAACACTGCATTGCTACTTTTCCTGATATTGTTTGCTATCTGATACACACAGACATAAAGTAGGATAGGGGGTTTGAGAACTGCCAACCTAGAGTGTATAGTAGATACAGGTGCAAAGCAATGGACTGCTAATATGCTCTCTCCTAAGGGGCATATATGTGGAAACAAAATCTAACAAGTAAGCAGACATGCACACTGATAATAGAAAATAAAGTATATTTATTTGTAAATGTAGTAATGTAACGACAAACACAGTAGGTTTAGATCGGAGAAATGTAACAGTATGTATAGTGATACTGTAAAAATAGAGCAAAAAAAGAGAAAAACAGAAAAAAATATATAGGAAGCTACACAGAGCTATGTAGGCAAAGTGTATGAGCAGCACAGGAAAAAAGGTAGAAAAATAAAAATAGTAAACAGTAAAATAGTGCAAAAAAGTCGGAAAAATTAACACGAACAGAGCAAAAAAAACAAAGAAATGGAAATAATAAAAAAATATAGTAGGATGAAGTGGTAACAGAGGGCTCAAAAAAATAGCAGATGATGCAACATAAGTCTGATAGAAGGCCAACCACTGTAAGAAAAAACATATAATAACAAAAAAAAGAGAATAATGTGGGACAATGTCCAAAGATAAACCTCCTGCAAACAATAAATCAAAGGACCTGCATCAAAGGTAGCAACAAGGAAAAAAACATGGAAAAAAAACACAATTGTGGGAAAAACAGAAAAAAATGTCCCAAAAACGGGGATAGGGCCCTTGAAGGAGACACTCTCCGAGCGCGTCGCCCCGTGCCTGTACAAACAAAGCCTCAGCGGTTATACCCCAGGACTACCCCTGCATCCATAAGGTTTTTTCGATAGTAGTGGACTGATGGACTACCCACTTACTATTATTATTATTTTTCCAATTGTGGTTACTATTTTTCTGCTATAAACTTTTGTTATATCCCCGTTTTTGGGACATTTTTTTCTGTTTTTCCCACAATTGTGTTTTTTTTCCATGTTTTTTTCCTTGTTGCTACCTTTGATGCAGGTCCTTTGATTTATTGTTTGCAGGAGGTTTATCTTTGGACATTGTCCCACATTATTCTCTTTTTTTTGTTATTATATGTTTTTTCTTACAGTGGTTGGCCTTCTATCAGACTTATGTTGCATCATCTGCTATTTTTTTGAGCCCTCTGTTACCACTTCATCCTACTATATTTTTTTATTATTTCCATTTCTTTGTTTTTTTTGCTCTGTTCGTGTTAATTTTTCCGACTTTTTTGCACTATTTTACTGTTTACTATTTTTATTTTTCTACCTTTTTTCCTGTGCTGCTCATACACTTTGCCTACATAGCTCTGTGTAGCTTCCTATATATTTTTTTCTGTTTTTCTCTTCTTTTGCTCTATTTTTACAGTATCACTATACATACTGTTACATTTCTCCGATCTAAACCTACTGTGTTTGTCGTTACATTACTACACACAGACATAAACCCTTACAGACAGTCACACTTAACACACACACAGTCACACATACATACAAAAATACACACACACATACAGAAATACACACACACACACTTACACACCCACTTAGATATACTTACAGTTACACAGACACAACTACAGTCCCACTTACAGACATACACACAGTCACACCTACAGACACACACACAGTCACACTTACACACAGTAACATGAACATTGTCACACACACAGACAAACTTCCATATACACACATATTGCTGTTTGCAGGAAGGTGGCCTATGCTCTTTTTACATGCCCGCGATTTTAAAGGCACTGTGCCTTTAAAACCAGCATTTCAATCGCTCTCTGGAGTGATCGAAATGCCAACGGGCATTTTTTTCAGCATTGTACGATGCCTTCATACCGAAACATCGTTGCAATGCCGCTTGAGCACTGAAAGCGGAAAAAATCTGCTTTCAGTGCTCGTTTTGACAAATGACGGACTAGGTCCGTCCTGTGTCACTAACATGTTGCCACACAGGACGGAGCTAGCACGTCCTGTTAAGGGACGCAAGGGGTTAAGCAGGCATGGGATAGGCATAAAGCTCTCCTAGATATATGATTAGGACAGGCACTAATGAAAGTATTACTTTACTGATTGGGTAGTGGATACATGGAATGGCCTTCCAGCAGAAGTGGTAGATCCATAATAATGTATGTTTTATGGTGTAGACACAGCACTCTGACTGAAGCACACCTGCACAACTTCTTACTATATTTCATGTAAAAATAATAAAATTTACCTGCCTGATGTAGATGTTGTGCTGCAAATATTTCTGTATACAAAGGATGCATGGTAATGTTGGTGGGAACTTGGTGATATAATCTACACCGTGACAAGAAGGTGGACTTACATTATGCTAATTATGTGGCGTGGGCGGCGCTTTTGACAGTAGGTGTGGTCAATTTCAAAGTAAGTATGGAAGCTGAGCCAGTGGTGTCCCGAGGTGACCAGAATCCTCCTGCAGCGCATAGGTGCAACTGCTAGGTGGAAAAGCTGTACCAACAAGGGCCTGCATCTAAAGAGATAAACAGGAAAGAGATTTCAGTACTCTATGGGGAGCCTGAAGTGTTACCACCTAAGAAGAATTTGCTAAGCCAGTCCTTCCATATGTACAGAGTTCTCCTGGCTTTGCACATTGTCACCGTAACTGTTAAGGCTAAGTCTCAGCATTTATATATTTAACTTTACTTTCTCTTACTTGAATAGAGTTAACTATCCTTGCTTCTATTAATAGATTGAGCATTTTAGCATTGTTTATTGTGTATAACCTATAGTAGATATTGTTGTAGAGTTATCCTTAAACTATGTTATGCTTTAACCTATTCAAGTTTGTGGATATTCTGTTATTTGGTTATTGAATATAACTCTCTAATAATTCCTTATGGAATAATATAATCGTTGCATTTTATATTATTTCCATTAATAAATTTGTTTTGAGGTAATGCTCATTTGGCTCCTCTTGTTATGTGTAACCGTGGGCACCAAACTGTAACGTGTTAAATTGATACCATATCTGGTATTATTTAGATATTGAGCATTTAATAATCTTCACCTTCCAATACAACTGGCGTAGTCGGCAGGATTATTGCAGAGTTTTGCAGAGGTATATATTAACTGAATTCTACATTTTCCAACATTTTTCGTAATGTTTGTGTTTATGTGAAGAAAAGTAATTTTTTAAATGAGTGGTGTGTTTTAGTATTGTCACTGCTGCAAGGTGTTTACTCTCTAAACTGTGCATTTTAAAATCTGTCATTTGGTGGTGTGTTTAAGAGCTGAAGTGTTTAGAAATGTGCTCAAATGTTTAAACTCTCCAGCTCTGTGTTAATATAATAGTATTTGCTGCTCTGGGCAGGGCCGGACTGGGAACAAAAACCAGTCCTGGAAATAAATTTATATACCAGCCCCATAGCATAATATTTATTTTTTTGTTTATAAAAGGGAAAACCATACATTTTAAAAGCACATCTGAAAAGTGTATTATTTATAGATAAGACTGATATATAAGCCTACCTAGGGCAAATATTTACCTCCAGTATGTACACAAAGTTATACATAGTTGCCAACTGTCCCGGATTTGTAGGGACAGTCCTGTGAAAACCAAGATTGTCCCGGGGAATTCTCATCCCCGGGACAATCCTGGCAATTTGCACTGTTTTAGCGCGATTGCGGGTCACGTGACATCATAGTGCGACGTCACGTGACCCACGCAGTTCAGTCTATGTGAGCTGAGCTCACATCAGCCTGCTTTGGCAATCCCTGCCACACGGGGCTGGTAACACAGGCTGATGTGAGCTCAGCTCACAGACTGAACTGTGAGGGTGAGTTTTTTTTTTTTCAAAACACTTTAATAAAAAAATAAAAAAACATCTGCTGGTGCATGGAGGAGACATGGAGCAGGTGAGTACTGGGGAAGGGAGGAAGGGGGAAGGAGGTTGGTGGCATATTACTGGGCAATTAAACTGTGGCATATTACTGGGCAATTAAACTGTGGCATATTTCTGGCAATTAAACGGTGGCATATTACTGGGGGATCAGGCGGGGCATATTAATGGGCAATTATGCTGGGCAAATTACTGGGTAATTACACTGTGGCCTATTACTGGGCAATTATGCTGGGCATAATACTGGGCAATTACACAATGGCATATTACTGGGCAATTAAACTGTGGCATATTACTGGGCAATTATGCTGGGCATATTACTGGGCAATAAAACTGTGGCATATTACTTGTGGATCAGGCTGGGCATATTACTGGGCAATTACACTGTGGCATATTACTGGGCAATTAAACTGTGGCATATTACTGGGCAATTAAATGGTGGCATTTTACTGGGCAATTATGCTGGGCATATTACTAAGGCAATGAAACTGTGGCATATTACTAGGCAATGAAACTGTGGCATATTACTGGGCAATTAAACTGTGGCATATTACTGGGGGATCAGGCTGGGCATATTACTGGGCAATTAAACTGTGGCATATTACTGGGCAATTAGGCTGGGCATAATAATGGGAAATTAAACTGTGGCATATTATTGGGCAATTAGGCTGGTCATATTACTGGGCAATTAAACTGTGGCATATTACTGGGCAATTAGGCTGGGCATATTACTGGGCAATTAAACTGTGGCATATTACTGGGCAATTAGGCTGGGCATATTACTGGGCAATTAAACTGTGGCATATTACTGGGGGGATCAGACTGTAACATATTACTGGGCAATTAAACTGTGGCATATTACTGGGCAATTAAACTGTGGCATATTACTAGGGGACCTGGCTGTGGCTTATTACTAGGCAATCAGGCTGTTGCATATTAATGGCCAGGCTAATAGTGGCATATTAATGGTCAGGCTAATAGTGGCATATTAATGGGAAAATTTACTCTAGCCATGGTGATGCTGTTGCATGTTCTGTGGGGCAAAGTGCTGTGGGTGCTGTATGATGCTATGTTGAGTTCTTTAGGTGCAGCGTGGGTGCAGAGGAAGGGATAAAAATAAGAAATTAACAATTTTTCAATAACATTTTTATTACATATAAAAATAGCTGAATACAATATTAAAAAGTTCATAAAGGTATAAATGCAACTAGTTATATACATATATTTGGGGTCCACCTCAAGCTTTTCAAAAGGCTGGAAATATTTAATATTTTAATGTGTTTTTGTGGTCATAAACATAATATTACTTTGCTGAAAGGGTGGTGGGTGCATGGAATAGTCTTCCAGCATAAGTGGTATAGGAGGAGTTTAAGCATTAATGGGATAGGTAAAAGGTTACCTTAGATATAAGATAAGGCCAGTAACTAATAAAAAGGATTACTTTACTGAGAGGGTAGTGAATGCATGGAATAGTCTTCCAGTAGAAGTGGTAGAGGTTAAGGTTAATACAGTGAAGGAGTTTAACCATGCATGGGATAGGTATAAGGCTATCCTAGATATAAGATAAGGCCAGTGACTAATGAAAGTATTACTTTACTAAGACGGTAGTGGATGCATGGAATAGTCTTCCAGTATAAGTGGTAGAGGTTAATACAGTGAAGGAGTTTAAGCATGCATGGCATAGGTATAAGGCTATCCTAGATATAAGATAAGGCCAGGCAGTATTACTTTACTGATAGGGGGGTGGATACATGGAATGGCCTCCTAGCAGAAGTGGTAGGTTCATACTAATGTATATTTTATGGTGTAGACACAGCTCTCTGGCTGAAGCACATCTGCACCAGGTCTTATTATATTTCATGTAAAAGTGATAAAATGCACCTGCCTGATGTAGATGTTGTGCTGTGAGTGTATCTGTTGTATACCAAGGATGCATGGTAATGTTGGTGGCAACTTGGTGATATAATCTACACTGTGACAAGTAGGTGGAGTTACATTACGCTAATTATATCGAGTGGGCGGACCTTTTGAAAGGAGGTGTGGTCAATTGGAAGATAAGCTGCAAAGTGTCCCTGGAATTTTTTTTCAAATGTTGGCAACTATGAGTTATATGAATTGCCCAGTGCAGAGGTATATATCAGGTCAGTGTGTGAGACATACCCTTGTGTACATATTTCTGTAGCATCTCTCTCTCTCTATCCTTTCTTCAGCGTCTCTCTCTCTCATTTCTGTAGCATCTCTCATTTCTTTAGCATCTCTCCTTTCTGTAGCATCTCTGTCTTTCTCTCATTTCTGTAGTGTCTCTCATTTCTGCAGTGTCTCTCGCTCTCATTTCTGTAGCTTCTCTCTCTCTCAGTTCTGTAGCATCTCTCTCTCAGTTCTGTAGGGTCTCTCTCTCTCAGTTCTATACCATCTCACTATCTCAGTTCTGTAGCATCTCACTCTCTCCTTTCTGTAGGTCCTCTCTCTCCTTTCTGTAGCGTCACTCTCACACTGCAGAAGCAGTGTGTCTCTCTCTCACATTTCTGTAGCATCTCTTGCTCTCTCATTTCTGTAGCATCTCTCGCTCTCTCATTTCTGTAGTGTCTCTCGCTCTCTCTTATTTCTGCAACGTCTCTTGCTCTCTCTCATTTCTGTAGTGTCTCTGTCTCTCTCTCATTTCTCTAGCATCTCTCATTTCTGTAGTGTCTCTCGCTCTCTCATTTCTGTAGCGTCTCTCTCTCTCTCTCAGTTCTGTAGCATTTCACTCTATCCTTTCTGTAGGCACTCACTCTCATTTCCCTAGCGTCACTCTCTCACATTTTTGCAGTTTGTCTCTCTCACATTTCTGTAGCGTCTTTCGCTCTCTCATTTCTGTAGTGTCTCTCGCTCTCTCTCATTTCTGTAGTGTCTCTCGCTCTCTCTCATTTCTGTAGCATCTCTCGCTCTCTCTCATTTCTGTAGCGTCTCTCTCTCAATTCTGTAGCGTGTCTCTCTCTCTCATTTCTGTAGCGTCTCTATTGCTCTCATTTCTGTAGTGTCTCTCTCTATCAGTTTTGTTGAATCGATCTCTCTCATTTCTGTAGCATCTCTCGCTCTCTCAATTCTGTAGCATCTCTCTCATTTCTGTAGCATCTCTCTCTCAATACTGTAGCGTGTCTCTCTCTCTCTCATTTCTGTACTGTCTCTCTCTCTCATTTCTGTAGCATCTCTCTCTCACATTTCTGTAGCTTCCCTCACTCTCTCTCATTTCTGTAGCATCTCTCTGCTCATTTCTGTAGGATCACTCACTCTCAATTCTGTGGATCTCTCTCTCATTTCTCTAGCGTCTCTCTCTCTCAGTTCTATAGCATTTTGCTCTCTCCTTTCTGTAGGCACTCTCACTCTCCTTTCTCTAGCGTCACTCTCTCACATATTTGCAGTTTGTCTCTCTCACATTTATGTAGCGTCTCTCGCTCTCTCATTTCTATAGTGTCTCTCGCCCTCTCTCATTTCTGTAGTGTCTCTCACTCTCTCTCATTTCTGTAGCATCTCTCGCTCTCTCTAATTTCTGTAGCGTCTCTCTCTCATTTCTGTAGCGTCTCTCTTTCATTTCTGTAGTGTCTCTCTCTCTATCAGTTTTGTAGAATCGATCTGTCTCATTTCTGTAGCATCTCTCGATCTCTCAATTCTGTAGCATCTCTCTCATTTCTGTAGCGTCTCTCTTCTCAATACTGTAGCGTGTCTCTCTCTCTCTCTCTCATTTTTGTAGTGTCTCTCTCTCTCATTTCTGTAGTGTCTCTCTCTCATTTCTGTAATGTCTCTCGCTCTCTCTCATTTCTGTAGCATCTCTTGCTCTCTCTCATTTCTGTAGCGTCTCTCTCTCAATTCTGTAGCGTGTCTCTCTCTCTCATTTCTGTAGCGTCTCTATTGCTCTCATTTCTGTAGTGTCTCTCTCTCTATCAGTTTTGTAGAATCGATCTCTCTCATTTCTGTAGCATCTCTCGCTCTCTCAATTCTGTAGCATCTCTCTAATTTCTGTAGCGTCTCTCTCTCTCAATACTGTAACGTGTCTCTCTCTCTCTCATTTCTGTACTGTCTCTCTCTCTCATTTCTGTAGCGTCTCTCTCTCTCATTTCTGTAGCGTCTATCTCTCACATTTCTGTAGCTTCCCTCGCTCTCTCTCATTTTTGTAGCATCTCTCTGCTCATTTCTGTGGCATCACTCACTCTCAATTCTGTAGCATCTCTCTCTCATTTCTCTAGCGTCTCTCTCACTCAGTTCTATAGCATTTCGCTCTCTCCTTTCTGTAGGCTCTCTCACTCTCCTTTCTCTAGCGTCACTCTCTCACAAATTTGCAGTTTGTCTCTCTCACATTTCTGTAGCATCTCTCGCTCTCTCATTTCTGTAGTGTCTCTCGCCCTCTCTAATTTCTGTAGTGTCTCTCGCTCTCTCTCATTTATGTGGCATCTCTCGCTCTCTCTCATTTCTGTAGCGTCTCTCTCTCAATTATGTAGCGTGTCTCTCTCTCATTTCTGTTGCATCTCTCTCTCTCATTTCTGTAGCGTCTCTCTCTCTCATTTCTGTAGCGTCTCTATTTCTCTCATTTCTGTAGTGTCTTTCTCTCTATCAGTTTTGTAGAATCGATCTCTCTCATTTCTGTAGCATCTCTCGCTCCTCAATTCTGTAGCATCTCTCTCATTTCTGTAGCGTCTCTCTCTCTCAATACTGTAACGTGTCTCTCTCTCTCTCATTTTTGTAGTGTCTCTCTCTCTCATTTCTGTACTGTCTCTCTCTCTCATTTGTGTAGCGTCTCTCTCTCACATTTCTGTAGCTTCCCTCGCTCTCTCTCATTTCTGTAGCATCTCTGCTCATTTCTGTAGCATCACTCACTCTCAATTCTGTAGCATATCTCTCTCATTTATCTAGCGTCTCTCTCTCTCAGTTCTGTAGCGTCTCTCTCAGTTCTATAGCATTTCGCTCTCTCCTTTCCGTAGGCTCTCTCACTCTCCTTTCTCTAGCGTCACTCTCTCACATATTTGCAGTTTGTCTCTCTCACATTTCTGTAGCGTCTCTCGCTCTTTCATTTCTGTAGTGTCTCTCGCCCTATCTAATTTCTGTAGTGTCTCTCGCTCTCTCTCATTTCTGTGGCATCTCTCGCACTCTCTCATTTCTGTAGCATCTCTCTCTCAATTCTGTAGCATCTCTCTCTCAATTCTGTAGAGTCTCTCTCTCTCATTTCTGTAGCGTCTCTCTCTCTCATTTCTGTAGCATCTCTCTCTCTCATTTCTGTAGCTTCTCTCTCTCATTTCTGTAGCATCTCTATCTCTCTCATTTCTGTAGCATCTCTCTCTCATTTCTGTAGCATCACTCACTCTCAATTCCGTAGCATCTCTCTCATTTCTCTAGCATCTCTCTCATTTCTGTAGCTTCTCTCTCTCATTTCTGTAGTGTCTCTTTCTCTCTCTCATTTCTGTAGCGTCTTTCTCTCTCTCATTTCTGTAGCGTCTTTCTCTCTCTCTCATTTCTGTAACGTCTTTCTCTTTTCTTTAGTGTTTCTCTCTCTATCCTTTCTGTAGTGTCTCTCTCTCCATCCCCATCCCCTATTGTGTATGTCTCCTCCCTGCCCTCTGTAGTTTCTCTCTCACTCTCCCCCTGTAATTTCTCTCTCTCACCCTCCCCCTTCACCCTCCCCCTTCCCATGTAGTGCCTCTCTCTCCCCCTCCCCCTGGAGTGTCTCTCTTCCCCCCTTTCCCCCTGTAGTGCCTCTCTTCCCCCCCCCCCTTCCCCCCACATCATGCGTTCCTTATTCAGGAAGAGTAGTACTGTTGGGGAAATGGAGAGGCCCAAGTATGGGGCGATCCCCTAGTGGGCTAGTCATGGCGGCTGGAAGGCCATAGGGGAGGAGCTAATTAAGCACGCAGCGCCTGTGTATCCAGATGCAAGGGGAACATTAGGAAGCATGGCTCTAAGGTTGAACCTCAGTGTCTATTCCAAAAAGGAAAGGAATGCTGCAGGGGTAACTGGCTGGATAACTTTACAAGCATTACAGTGTGAGGTAATAAAAAGGGAGGCTCTTGAAAAGGAGTTGCAGGATGTAAAGGACAGGTTATTGGTTACCACTGAATGTATGCATGCTAATACCACCCGTAGTACCAAATTGGAAGAGAAGTGTGCAACTTTATTGGTCACTAAAATCAATCATAAAAGGGCATCAAAAGGTGTGCCTCCAATTAATATCAGAACACTGAGAACAATGATTCCCTCTTGGAACCCCGGTACATCTTTCTCATGAGGAAGAAAAGGTTGACTATAAAGTACGCCCCATTATCACTCAACAGAGGAAAAGGAGGATCCATAGTGATAAAGTGGGTAGTGAGCATATAAGTGAGGGTACACATGATCTGATGAGTGAGGTAGTATGGGGATATACGCAAATGGAATTGACGGGGTTGGCTGCTCTTTACAAGCAAGGTGTGTATGAAGGTATGGGGGAGTGGCTCTTACGTGCGTGGGATGCAGGTGCTGATCGTGTGATGTTGAATGAAACTGAGGCTTTAAGTCTGGGACAAATTACCCTTAATCCCCAAGTGAGGAAGGTCTTCCGACAGGTCAGGGAAATCAGAGGCAATTTTGCCCTATTAGACATAATTAAACATGCCCTGTTAAAAGTTTACCAGCCACATGTGGACATAGAGCCCCACACCCCATGGACTAGCACTAAAGATGGCATTACCAGGGTGAGCATAATGGGTTGTGTAGCAGGGCTTGATAAAGATAACTGGGAGGGTCCAGATATGGAGGATTTCACAGCAAGGTTCTTGAGAACAGCCCCTAAGCATATGCGACCTGCCCTGTTATCCTTTTTGGGTGGATTGGGTTCTATTTTTAAGGTCCACCAGCTTTTAAGGTCCACCAGGCCTACTACCTGAGATGGGGGATATAGAAAAGGATATTCACCTTTTAGTAGCAATGGCCAAAAGGAGTGACGATGTAGAAGAATCTGAGAAAGAGAACAAACAGGCATAACAAGTAAAGCCACATGGTTACAAATTTCCCCATGACAGATTTGGACAGATCTGGTATAGGCAGGGATTCCTAAGGAGGAGATTAATGGTATTTCTTTAGCCAGTATGTTGAAGAGGTGGAAAGAGATAAAAGGGAAAATTATGAAAGTCTATGTCACAAGTAAGCCAGATACAATTTTCTATTTAGAGGAGTGTGACCCCACTGCATTTGAAAAAGTCTCCAAGGTTTCACCTATCCCCACTCCCAGAAAAGCTGTCAGAGTTCCACCTGCCCTTACTCCCAGAAAAACTAGGGCTTTGTGTCCTCTAGAGGATTTGTGGGCTCTGGAACACGCCCAAAATGATAGTGTGTCATCCTAGTGTCGGGATGGCAGATTCACGGCTTAAAGAGTGTTGCCACTCACAGCCTGTATCAACTCCCACACGTACCATCAACTGTAGGATGGGGAAAGGGAAGAGACTGTACCCAGGTGCTAGCGTTAGTAGACACTGGAGCGGAGATGACTGTACTACAGGGTAAACCTTCAAAATTCTCAGGCCCCATAGTGAAAATAGAAGGTTTGGGGGGAAGGATTACTAAGGCAGTACAAGCAAGGATAACATTGTCTATTAATAAGGGTCCTAGAGTCCATGCTGATGTTTTAGTTTCAGAATTGCCAGATAACATCTTGGGGATGGATGTATTGCTAGGGCAGAGTGTTGAGAAACAGTGGGAGTGTGTTCAATTTTGGTTTCCCTCATAAACCATATTATCTTAGACCGGTTAAAGAGATTGTAGGGGGAACTGCAAATTGGACACCCGTGGTTATTCCACCTCCTAGGCAGTCCGGTAAAACTAAAACAATACCGCCTACCTGGAGGGTGGAAAGAGATCAGTGAAACGATTTCTCAACTGTTAAAATCAGGTGTAGTTCGTCCTGCGATTAGCCCTTTTAATGCGCCAGTGTTTCCAGTGAAGAAACCAAGCGCTTCTTGGCAAATGACAATGGATTACCGGGGACTCAATAAAGTGGCACCGCGATTGAGGGCTGCAGTCCCCAATATTGTCTCTGTTCTTGAGGACAATGTACAAATTGACAATACACACCCAAATACTAGCAGAGATAATAATGTTTAATCAAACAATATCTTATAAGGACTAGAGTTGAGCGGACACCTGGATGTTCGGGTACGGCAGGTTCGGCCGAACTTCGAAAAAATGTCCAGGTCCGTGCTCAAACTTGACCCCGAACTTGACCCTGAACCCAAACCCCATTGAAGTCAATGGGGAAACGAACTTTTTGCCACTAAAATGCCTCTAAAAAAGTCCTGGAAAAGGCTAGAGGGCTGCAAAATAAAGTAAAATGTGGGTAAGAGTAGGACAAGTGCCCTGCAAGCAAATGTGGATGGGGAAATAACTTAAAATAACATAAAATACATACAAATTACAAATATAGCTGAGACATAAAATAGCACTAGATGGAATCTTTAATTTTAGCTTTGGAAGAACATAAAACTAAATCTAAAGCATGGCTGCCAGGAGGATCAACAGAATTATGTATTTGAGAGAGGGTGCAGGGTATTCTCTTTCAGTTTATACTAAGTGATCCATAGGTTGAGAAGGTGGTGACTGTGGCGGTGTAGGTGGAAGCGGCGCTGGAGGAGGAGGTAGCCAGAATTTTTCAAAGTGCGCTGTAAGCACAGTATTGGACTGTTCTATTTGACTCTCAGATATGAAGTGCACCGCAAGACGCAAATGTACTATTTAGCACTAGAGATGTCGCGAACATAAAATTTTCCGTTCGCAAACGGCGAACGCAAACTTCCACAAATTTCGCGAACCGGGCGAACCGCCATAGACTTCAATAGGCAGGCGAATTTTAAAACCCACAGGGACTCTTTCTGGCCACAATAGTGATGGAAAAGTTATTTCAAGGGGACTAACACCTGGACTGTGGCATGCCGGAGGGGGATCCATGGCAAAACTCCCATGGAAAATTACATCGTTGATGCAGTCTGGTTTTAATCCGAAAAGGGCATAAATCACCTAACATTCCTAAATTGTTTGGAATAAAGTGCTTTCAAACATCAGGTATGATGTTGTATCGATCAGGTAGTGTAAGGGTTACGCCCGCTTCACAGTGACAGACCAAACTCCCCGTTTAACGCACCGCAAACAACAGCAAACAGTCCATTTGCACAACCGCAAACTCCCCATTTGCACAAGGTTGGATACCAAGCTAGCCATGTCCCGTTCCTTGTCCTCACTGATGTCATTGAAGGTCTCTTCCTCCACCCAGCCACGTACAACACCAAGGGTCCCCGAAAGGTGACAACAAGCCCACTGGGACGCCCGCTGTATTTGGTCTTCCACCTCCTCAAAGCCACGTTCCTCCTCTGACTCCTCTTCTTCAGACTCCTCTCTCTGCGTTGCCTCTCTCTGCATTATTATAAGGTGTGTTAACTAGTACTATTCTTATCAGTTTAATCCCTGTTACGTCCCCTATCAGGGGACGTGTATATGGCATCGATTTTAGGAACCGGGAGATGGAAAAAGATGCTTGGTCGGTCCTCCTACTTCAAATTTGGGGCACTGCACGTGCAATCTAATGTGCCACCAGATAGGAGTGGTGTGTTAAGTAGTACTATTCTTATCAGTTTAATCCCTGTTACGTCCCTGTGACAGATCCATCTGTATAACCTGGGATCGCTGGTTCGTCCCTGGCGATTGAACTATGCGTATGGGATCTGAGCGCTATTCGCCAATAATATGCACTCAGATCCAGGCTATCTGGGGATATGTGATACGAATGGGAAATGTTCGACAATTATAAAGTTATGTATTTTTATGTGTTTTTTTGTGTTGAAATTAAAATGGCAATTCGCCTCTGTCCTGGAGATAATTGAATTACTTCCCAATTATCTCCAGGGCAGGGGGGAAGAAATCATAATGCCTGCTGGGAATAATCTGTGTCTGTGGTTCCTAAATTGCCTTATGTCTGTCTATTGTTCCAGTCTCCCATTGGGTCCCCTAGGGGAGGGTCCACCAAGTGGGAAACCTGGATAAATACGGGCGTGTAGCCCACAGTAAAAGCAGTTCATGTTTTACCCTCAACACAGAGCGTGGTCTCGTTATTGTGGGGGGGGGGAATCTACTACACGGCGGTTTGTGCATCTGATGCTGAGGGTACTGTAACAATTGCAATTGGCAAGCGACGGGATGACCCTCATCGCCCAGAGAGACCAATGCAGCCAGGATTAATGGAAATACCATACGAAAGGCTGAAAAGAGATACCCTAAAGGATTTATTGGAACAGAGAGGCAGACAAGCCAGTAATCTCAGGAAAAGGGAGATTATTACAATATTAAACGAAATGGATGGAGTACCAGGGGCTCAAGGAACCAATGGGTCCAGCACAGCTGACAGACCCCCGAGGAGGCAAGCTTTGACCGGGCGGTAAGAATCAGGCTGGCCCATTATGGTCCCAAACCGACTATAGAGACCATTGACCAGGTCATAGCCACTGTGGAGACCAACCTGCTTCGCCAAAGCGGTGCTGCAGCAGCCCCAGCCCCAGCAAATCCGGTGGAGAAAAATAAAGTACCATTTACCGCATTTAAACCGTTTGTGGAGACAGAAGGAGAGATTGATGAGTACCTTGCTGATTTTGAGCGGCAATGTGCGCTACACAAGGTATCCCCAGAGGACTGGGTCACTATATTATCAGGCAAGTTATCCGGCCGGGCCAGTGACGCTTTTCGGGCCATTCCAGATGAGGAGATTGGAGATTATGTAGCAATGAAGGAAGCTTTGCTCTCCAGGTATGCCGTTACACCGGAGGCATACATGAGGCGGTTCAGAGACACTGCCAAGTTAGCTGGGGATTCATATGTTGAATGGGCATGTAAAGTGCACTGCACAGCTGCCCACTGGATGCCGTATCCGGGGAAGAAGTGCTGCAGATGGAGCACTGTTTTGAGAAGTTATCCCCAGGCGTCAGTGAGTGGGTAAGGGATCGTAAACCCTACACTCTACATGAAGCAGCTCGCCTGGCAGACGAGTACACGGATGCCCGTAAACTGGACAGTACCATGGGTAAACCTCCTGCTAGAGGAGAGTATCGCCAAGCAGCACCCCCTCCAGCTACCATCTACCAACCACCGACGCACCGCCCATCCGCACCCCCTCCAGCTAATAACTATTACCAGCCACCCCGGTTCAACTCCCGGGACTACTCCCAACCTATCCGTTGTTTTGGGTGCAAACAGCTTGGGCACAAACGACCAGAGTGCCCACTGAATAATGCTAACCAGAACCAGTCCTGGAGGAGACCGACCAGCGGGAACCAACGGCCTACTCCGCCTGCTGCCCACTGCGCAGAGGAGGAGGAATGTTGGGGCGTCCTACATGAGGCAGACCCTGTTCAAGCTACCCACCGCGATAACCGCCAACAACACCGACAACTGGTTAAAGTAAACGGGAAGGAAGTCAGTGGTCTACGGGATACCGGGGCGACCATGACATTGCTCCAAAAACACTTGGTGCCAGAGAATCAGCACACTGGGGACACTGTGGCTGTGAGAGTAGCCAGAGGCGCGGTGTTTCGCCTACCCGTTGCCCGGGTACATTTGGATTGGGGAGTGGGCGCCCGACATGTGAATGTGGGGATCATGAGGGACTTACCTTGGAAATTACTTGGCTCCCCCTGTTTCTGCCTACGCTCCCATGGATCCCTCTGAAGCGAACGCTGTCACGACCCGTGCCCAAACCCGTGCCGCCGAGACCGGCCCACCAGCTGCCGAGACCCAGGTCAGACTCTCTACCCCGACTTGTACCTTAGATCAAGCCCCTTTAGGCTGGGACACCCCAGAGGTGTACGGGAGGGAAACCCGGGAAGACCCGACTTTAGAGAAGTATAGGGCCAGGTCAGATACTGGGGAAGAGGGGGTCGATGGGGAGCGTTACGAGTGGGTGGGGGATAGGCTGTACAGGATCCCTAAACCGTCCCAGAGACCAAACACCCCTCCGCAGAATCGGCATCTGGTGGTGCCTGCGAAATACCGGCAGCAGATTCTGCGGATTGGGCATGATGTGCCATTAGTGGGCCATCTAGGCTTCCACCGCACAGCTCATAGGATCACCCAAAAGTTCTTCTGGCCTAATTTCAACCGAGATGTGCAGGTCTATTGTAGTACGTGTGACACGTGTCAACGGGTAGGTAAACGGGGGGATCACCCAAAGGCTAGGCTCATATCGATGCCTATCATTGGAGAACCCTTTTCCCGCATAGCCGTTGACATTGTGAGTCCACTAGCCAGGGCTAGCCCATCCGGTTTAGAAGTATATTCTCACCGTGGTGGACTATGCCACCCGTTATCCAGAGGCAGTAGCGCTGTCTAATATAGAGGCAGAGACGGTTGCTGATACCCTGGTTAAAATTTTCACTTGGGTCGGGTTCCCTCAGGAGATCCTCTCCGACCAGAGAACTCAGTTTACCGCTGTGCTTACCCAGCAGCTGTGGAAGGTGTGCGGCATTAAACCGGTGCTTAGCTCACCTTATCACCCACAGACTAACGGTCTCTGCGAGCAATTTAATGGCACCCTCAAACAGATGTTGAGGACCTTTACTGACACTTGCAGAGACTGGGAGCGATTCCTGCCTCATCTGCTATTTGCATACAGAGTGTGTGATACTACGTACCTTATAGCCAGCTGTGCAGATGAAAGGATTCAGCGATCCTTTCATGTGAATATGCTGAAGGAGTATCAGGAGAGACCAGAAGATATCGCTGCAGTATGTGCCCCGGCTGCCGACGACCCCGAGAATTTACCCTTGCCCGACCTATTAGAGAAGAACACCCAGACTGATCTCACTAGTCTTGTACAGCTAGGGGACCGGTTAAGCCCCACAGAGAAGGTACAGGCAAGACATCTTCTGTGGGAAAAGCAGGCGACGTTCTCCCAAGAACCTGGCTACACTACCCTAGCTGTACACAAGGTAGAGACCCCCGGACAGAGTCCCCTACGACAGCCCCCCTATCGTATCCCTGAAGCAGTCCGGGAAGGAATGCGGAAGGAGATACAGGAGATGACTAGGCTTGGAGTCATCGAACACTCAGACAGCCCTTGGGCCTCGCCTGTAGTCCTGGTGCCTAAGAAAGATGGGACCACCCGGTTCTGTGTGGACTACAGGCGGCTCAACGAACGGACCACCACTGACGCCTACCCGATGCCCTGGGTAGACGAGTTGTTAGACCGCATTGCCAGGGGGCGTTATCTGACCACCATAGACCTGTGTAAGGGTTATTGGCAGATCCCCCTAGCCGAGGATGCTATCCCTAATTCGGCATTCGTCACCCCATTTGGTCTATACCAGTTTAAGGTCATGCCATTTGGGATGAAGAATGCTCCGGCTACCTTCCAGCGTATGGTGGATAGGCTTCTCGATGGCTTCCAGGAATTTGCATGTGCATACCTGGATGACATTGCAGTCTACAGTGAGTCCTGGGAAGAACACCTGGTACACGTAGGGCCGCTGGCCTGACCTTGAAGCCAGACAAATGCCATCTAGGCATGGCAGAAGTGCAGTACTTGGCTCACAGTGTAGGATGTGGGAGCCAGAGACCAGAGCCAGCCAAGGTAGAAGCTGTAGCTAACTGGCCCACACCTATCACCAAGACCCAAGTGCTGGCCTTCCTGGGAACAGCAGGGTATTACCGACGCTTTGTCCCCGACTACAGCACAATTGCTAAGCCCCTGACTGACCTGACTAAAAATAATTTACTGAAGCAGGTCCTGTGGTCTTCAGCTTGTGACGCCGCGTTTCAGGCATTGAAGCAAGCTCTGGTGAATGCCCCTGTCCTGGCTGCCCCAGTCCCTAACAAACGTTTTCTCGTCCATATCGATGCTTCCATGTATGGACTGGGGGCTGTGCTGAGCCAGGTCGGGGAAGATGGAGGAGAGCAACCTGTCTCATACCTCAGCAGAAAGCTACTACCCCGGGAAGTAAGTTATGCGGCAGTGGAGAAGGAGTGTTTGGCCCTGGTCTGGGCATTAAAGAAATTGAGCCCCTATTTGTACGGGCAGGAGTTCTCGCTCATCACGGACCACAGCCCCCTTGTCTGGCTTAACCGGGTCTCAGGAGACAATGGTAGACTGCTGCGGTGGGGCTTAGCTTTACAACCTTACAACTTCACCATCAGCTACCGACCCGGTAAGCAGAACGGGAATGCGGATGGATTGTCCCGGCAAACTGACGTCCCTATTACCTCCTAGTCCAAGTTGACCCGCCACAGGGTCAAGCCGGGTCTGCCGGAGTGTTCCACAAGAGGGGAGCCGTGTGACAGATCCATCTGTATAACCTGGGATCGCTGGTTCGTCCCTGGTGATTGAACTATGCGTATGGGATTTGAGCGCTATTCGACAATAATATGCACTCAGATCCAGGCTATCTGGGGATATGTGATACGAATGGGAAATGTTCGACAATTATAAAGTTATGTATTTTTATGTGTTTTTTTGTGTTGAAATTAAAATGGCAATTCGCCTCTGTCCTGGAGATAATTTAATTACTTCCCAATTATCTCCAGGGCATGGGGGAGGAAATCATAATGCCTGCTGGGAATAATCTGTGTCTGTGGTTCCTAAATTGCCTTATGTCTGTCTATTGTTCCAGTCTCCCATTAAGTCCCCTAGGGGAGTGTCCACCAAGTGGGAGACCTGGATAAATACGGGCGTGTAGCCCACAGTAAAAGCAGTTCATGTTTTACCCTCAACACAGAGCGTGGTCTCGTTATTGGGGGGGGGGGGGGGATCTACTACACGGCAGTTTGTGCATCTGATGCTGAGGGTACTGCAACAGTCCCCTATCAGGGGACGTGTATATGGCATCGATTTTTGGAACCGGGAGATGGAAAAAGATGCTTGGTCGGTCCTCCTACTTCAAATTTGGGGCACTGCGTGTGTAATCTAATGTGCCACCAGATAGGAGTGGTGTGTTAAGTAGTACTATTCTTATCAGGTTCATCCCTGTTACGTGCCCCTCATCAGGCCTTTTTTAGTCGAATGTATCACCCACTCTGGCATATTGAGGGAATATTGAGTGACAAAATACTGGCATATTGAGGGGATAAATGCTGGAATTTTGAATGGCAAAATAATGTCATTTTGAGGGGCTAATTGCTGCAATATTGAATGGCAAAATTCTGGCATATTGAGGGGTTAAATGCTGCAATACTGAATGGCAAAATAATACTGGCATATTGAGTGGCAAAATAATACTGGCATATTGAGTGGCTAAATAAGGGTATATTGAGTGGCTAAATAAGGGTATATTGAGTGGCTAAATACTGGCATACTGAATGGCAAAATACTGGCATATTGAATGGCAAAACAATACTGGAATATATTAAGTGGCAAAACAATGGAATTTATTAAATGGCAAAATACTGGCATATATTAAATGGCAGAATAATACTGGCATATTATTGGCCAAATTGGCTGGGTCATATTAAATGGCAAAATAGTACTGGCATATAATTGGGCAAACTGGCTGTGGCATATTAAATGGCAAAATAATACTGGCGTATTATTTGGCAACTTGTCTGGCTTATTAACGGCAAAATAATACTGGCATATTATTGGTAAAATTGGTTGTGCCATATTTATGGACAAACACTGGCATATTAATGGGAAAACTGGTTTATTTTAATTGTCTGTGGCATATTAATGGCAAAATAATACTGACATATTATTGGGCAGATTGGCTGTGGCTTATTAATGACAAAATAATACTGGCATATTATTGGGCAAATTGGCTGTGGCTTATTAATGACAAAATGCTGGCAAATTATTGGGCAGATTGTGTGTTGCATGTTAATGGCAAAATAATACTTGCATTTTATTGGGCAAACGGTGGCATATTAATGGCAAAATAATACTGGCATATTATTGGGCAAATTGGCTGTGGCATATTAATGGCAAAATAATACTGGCATATTATTGGGCAAATTGGCTGTGGCATATTAATGGCAAAATAATACTAGCATATTTATGGGCAAACTAACACTGGCATTAGACATGTGCATTCGTTTTCGGACGAAAAACGAATAACGAAAATGCTAAGCTAACGAAAGCCGAATGAATGAATGGTTAATAAACAAAAATTATTCGTTCATTCGACCATTCGTAGTACTATTGGCATTCTATAAGCCGAAATAGAGTCGGTTTATAGAATACAATAGCCAGTGGTGTATCTTGATTTTGTGCTGCCCTAGGCAGACAAAATCCGGGCACCCCCCTACCCAAGCTGCACACCCACGTTACACACCTATGACATGCCCCATCACCTCCATTACATGACCCCACATCACACATAACATTCAGACTCACATCAAGCTCATACTCCCATCACACACACACTCCCATCACACTCAGTCACACACTCCTACTCCCATCACACTCAGTCACACACAGCCTCCCATCACACACAGACTCCCTTCACACACAGACTCACTTCACACACAGACTCCCTTCACACTCAGTCACACACAGCCTCACATCACACACTGACTCCCATCACACTCAGTCACACACAGCCTCACATCACACACTGACTCCCATCACACTCAGTCACACACAGCCTCACATCACACACAGACTCCCATCACACTCAGTCATACACAGCCTCACATCACACACAGACTCCCATCACACTCAGTCATACACAGCCTCACATCACACACACTCTTCCATCACACTCAGTCACACACACTGACTCCCATCACACACACTCTGACACCCATCACACTCAGTCAAACACTAACTCCCACCACACTGTCACACACTGACTCCCATATCACTCAGTCACACACAGCCTCACATCACACACAGACTCCCATCACACTCAGTCATACACTAACTCCCACCACACTGTCACACACTGACTCCCATATCACTCAGTCACACACAGCCTCACATCACACACAGACTCCCATCACACTCATACTCACAACCACCGTTTTCATTTTTCCATTTGAATCAGCTTACCTTCTGCTGTACTCTGACCTGCAGGGGGCGGAGACTTTACACTGGCACGTGTGACGGGGAACTAAGGGAGGGGAAGTGAGGGAGCCCCGAGCATGACAAGCAGCACCGGGTGAGGGGAAGAACGAAAGGAGCGGTGGGGGTGAGAAGGGGAGGGGGTAGGAAGGTAAGAGGGAGGTGAGGGGAGGGGGTAGGAAGGTAAGAGGGAAGGGAGGGAACAACTTTTCACACAATGAAGAACAAAGTTAAAATCTTCGCCGCACCAGAAGTGTTTAAAGCACCAGTGTGCTTTAACAACGTCTGGAAAAGTGCCGCCCTAAACAAGGCGCCGCCCTAGGCGAGCGCCTTGTTTGCCTCGCGGTAGATACACTACTGACAATAGCATAATACACTACATTCCATAAACCGACATAATGAACGACTTTCGGTTTATAGAATGCATGTAAGTCTATTGGCATTCTATAAACCGACTCTATTTCGGTTTATAGTAATGCCAATACTATAGCACGAATGGACGAATGATTTTCGTTTATATTAAAGCATTCGTTCATTCGTTCAACTTCTTAGCTTTCTATAAACCGAAACAGAGTCCCCATTCATACATTTTTTTGAATGGGAACTCTAGTTCGGTTTATAGACTTTCGGCTTATGGAATACATGTAATCCTATTGATATTCTATAAACCAAACGTTCGGTTTATAGAATAGCAATAGGATTACATGTATTCCATAAGCCAAAAGTCTATAAACGCATGTAATAGTACTATTGGCTTTCTCTACACAGAGACAGAGTCTCCATTCATAAAATTTATGAATGGATACTCTGTCTCTGTGTAGAGAAAGCCAATAGTACTATTACATGCATTCCAAATGACGAAAGTCTATAAACCGAACGTTGTTTAGTTTATAGATTTTCGGTTTATGTTTAAGTCAATTCATTTATTAGTTCAAACGAAACAAATGTAACGAAACGAAAATGATGAACGAATTTCGTCCGAAACGAATGTAGTAATGAACGAAATTCGTTTTAGACGAAATAAATATAATTTTCGTCCGAATGAATGAAAACGAAATGAAAATTTTCGTTTTGCACATGACTAACTGGCATATTAATGGGAAAACTGGTTTATTTTAATTGGCAAAGTGATGCTGTCGCATGGTCTGTGGGGAAAAATAACATGTACTATGAGGAAAGTGACACTGGCTAGTTCTGTGGGGCAAAGTGACACTGTGGCATGCTAAATCATATAGGTGCAATATGAGTGCAAGCCAAGGGCTGTGGGTGCAATATAGGTGCATGGCAAGTTCTGTGGGTACTGTATGGTGCTGTGGTAAGTCCTTTAGGTGCAATGTTGGTGCAGAGGAAAGGAATAAAAACAAGGAATGAAATTTTTCAATAAAATGTTTACTACAAATGAAAATAGTTGAATATATTAAAAAATTCAAATAAGTATAAATGCAAATAGTTATATAGAGACAGAGATGTCTGTGTATTGTTATAGAATTGTACAATTGTCACCTCGTGGGGTTCCTGTGTGTAGCATAATTAATGGCAGTCCCATGTGTGGCATATTTATTGTGCCCCATGTGTGGCATAATTAAGGGGCTCTTTTGTGTGGCATAATTATGGGGTACTTGTGTGTGGCATAACTATGGGGCGCTTGTGTGTGGCATAATTAAGGGGCTCTAAGGTGAGGCATAAATAACGGGGCTCTGGTGTGGCATAATTTATAGGGCTCTTGTCTGTGTCATAGTTATGGGGCTCCTGTGTGTGTCATATTTAATGGGCCATCTGACTGGCATTACTAAGGAATCGGTTTGGCATGGTATTGGAGGAAATCCAGGGGGGTGACACCATGAGTTACTGCACTGGGTGACACTAACCTTAGTGACGCATCTGGTCACATGCCAATGTATGTGAGATACCTTTGTTACAACTGTCTCCTATCAAGACCGCTCCACTGTATGAAGATCTAAGTGATGACCAGAAACAGAATTCCTGGTTCACAGATGGATCAGCAATCATGACATACAAGGGCCGAAGATGGACAGCGGTTGCATATAATCCAGTCAAAGAACTGGTGATCCAAGGAAAAGGAGGATCAAGCCAGTTTGCTGAATTGAGGGGTATTGCAATATTAATGGAAGAAACTGATATCCCAGAAATACAGATCTATACTGACAGCTGGGCAGTATACAAAGCCTGTACCACATGGACGCCCACCTGAAGAATGAATAATTGGCTAATTCATGGCAGACCAGTATGGGGAGGTGTAGATACCTAGGAGAAGATTTGGGCAGCCGCCCAGACAAGACTAATAAAAGTGCAACAGACTGTCTAGGTAAAGAAAATCCTAACACTTCAGCAGATAACCCTTATGAGAGATTGACTAGGCAGGTAGACACACAAACTGTAAAACAACACCTAACCTTCACTAGCCAGCTCCCTGTACAGATAGGAAAGAACAGGTTCTTAATGAAAACAGTATCTCCCATAGAGGTAAATGAAAGAGGTGAGTGGCAAGTATTCAATCTGAAAGAGGATGAGTGGGTAACTCCGGGCACAGTGAAAATGTGTGAGCGAGGGGGGACAATACCAATAACAGGAAGTGGAGTTGGTATATTGCCTGTAGGTACTACTTTAGGTGAAATATTATCTGGTTGCCAAAAAATATTACTGTAACCTGAGAAATGGATGAGCTTATCCAAGCGGTTTTGAAAGGTGGGGTATTACCCCGAGCTAATGAGCAGCACAGGCAGAAAGGGGAAGTCCTACCAGATGGACCTGGTAACACTAAGATTGTACTATTGTGTGGTGAAACTAAACCTGTTTGTTTCCTTACCACCAGATGGTGGAAATCTAGCAAGACAGAACCCATGGTCCTCAAGCTTCTTCATGTTGAAGTGATGCAAAAGATTTTCGAGGATCAATAGATGCTGCTGAGGATGCTATGACAAAAACTCTCCCATCAGCTATTGCAATTGAGGGACATCAATTTGCATAACAAATGGGCCTTGGACTATGCTCCCGCCATTAGGAGAGGAATTTGTGCCTTTGTGGATAAAGGGTGTTGCACATATATATATTGTGGACAATTATGGTGACATCACCCATTAAGATCGTTGACATATATTAAATGGCAAAATACTGGGATATTGAATGGCAAAATACTGGCTTATATTAAATGGCAAAACACTGGTATATTGAATGGTAAAATAATACTGGCATATTATTGGGCAAATTGGCTGTGGCTTATTAATGACAAAAAACTGGCATATTATTTGGCAAATTGGCTGTGGCATATTAAATGGCAAAATAATACTTGCATATAATTGGGGAAATTGTCTGTGGCTTATTAATGGCAAAATAATACTGGCATATTATTGAACAAATTGGCTGTGGCATATTAATGGAAAAATAATACTTGCATATAATTGGGAAAATTGTCTGTGGCTTATTAATGGCAAAATAATATGTTGGCAAATAATACTGGCATAATTTTGGGTAAATTGTCTGTGGCATATTAATGGCAAAATAATACTGGCATATTATTGGGCAGATTGGCTGTAGCTTATTAATGACAAAATAATACTGGCATATTATTGGGCAAATTGGCTGTGGCTTATTAATGACAAAATACTGGCATATTATTGGGCAGATTGTGTGTTGCATGTTAATGGCAAAATAATACTGGCATATTATTGGGCAAATTGTGTGTGGCATATTAATGGCAAAATAAAACTGGCATATTATTGGGCAAACAGTGGGATATTAATGGCAAAATAATACTGGCATATTATTGGACAAATTGGCTGTGGCATATTTATGGGCAAACTAACAATGGCATATTAATGGGAAAACTGGTTTATTTTAATTGGCAAAGTGATGCTCTGTCAAGATCTGTGGGGAAAAATAATATGTACTATGGGGAAAGTGGCACTGGTTAGTTCTGTGGGGCAAATTGATACTGTGGTATGTTCTATGGGGCACTGACACTGTGGCATGCAAACTAAGTGCTGTGGGTGCTGTATGGTGCTGTGTTAAGTCCTTTAGGTGCAATGAGGGTGCAGAGGAAGGAAATAAAAACAAGGAATGCAATTTTTAAATAACATTTTTATTACAAATGAAAATAGTTGAATATAATATTAAAAAGTTCATATATATTATAAGTATAAATGCAACTAGTGAGAGAGAGAGAGAGAGAGAGAGAGAGAGAGAGAGATGTGTAAAGATATTTATAAGTATATATGAACATATGTAAGTGCTCTCTAATATCCGAATATCCATGTATACTTTTGTATAATAAGTATAAAT
Organism: Pelodytes ibericus; assembly: GCA_036172795.1. Classification (NCBI taxonomy): domain Eukaryota; kingdom Metazoa; phylum Chordata; class Amphibia; order Anura; family Pelodytidae; genus Pelodytes; species Pelodytes ibericus. Next base: position 29,864,162 of record CM069860.1, read on the forward strand.
GCAACTAGTTATAGAGAGAGAGAGATAGAGAGAGAGATATATAGAGATGTCTGTGTGTGTATAGATATTTATTGTTTTAGAATTGTACAATTGTCACCTCATGTCGCATAATTAATGACGGTCCCATGTGTGGCATATTTATTGGGCCCTTATGTATGGCATAATTAAGGGGCTCTTTTGTGTGGCATAATTATGGGGCGCTTGTGTATGGCATAACTATGGGGGGCTTGTCTGTGGCATAATTAAGGTTCAGTGCCTGCAGACTATTGCACATATGTTATCAATGTTTCAGGGCACATGCAAAAACAATGTGCCCTAATAAAATGTACTCTAAACCTTACCTTTCGTCTATTAACGTGTCACTTCTACAGGAATTGTTACAGTACCATGCCTCACCCCATTTGGTTGACTTCCTGGTGTCAGGGTTTAAGGAAGGGTTTCACACATGAATCATTTACATGCCATCTGGGATAGTAGAATGTAAAAAATTACTGACGGCTTTAGCCAACCCAGACAAGGTGGATGATCTACTTAAAAAATAATTGGACCTGGGTTTTTTTCTAGGTCCATTCCGCTCTCCACTCATTAAAGCAAAGATTGATCATCGACCTCTCGGCTCTCCACTCTACCACAACACCTAGTCTCCCCTCACTTATTCCATCAGACAAATTCTCACTCCAATATGCTACTATTGACAATGCCATAGATGCCACCCTGTTAGCAGGGATCAGATTTTGGCTCAGTAAGACCAACATAATGAATGCCTTCAAGCTTCTCCCTATTCATCCTTCACTATGGCATCTACATGGTGTTAAGTGGCGGAGGTCATACTACTTCTTCTTGAGTCACACGTTCAGTTTGAAAAGCAGCCCCAGGATCTTTGATATATTTTCGAAGACATCGTGATTGCTGCTACTTAACCCCTTAGTGACAAGACATTTTCACCTTGACTTTCCCTTGGTGACAATGGCTGTTTTGACATTTCTAGGGTGTTTGTGTTTAGCTGTAATTTTTTTCTTTCTCACAAACAGTACCCACACAAATTATATGTTGTTTTTATCGTCATAAGAAGGGCTTTCATTAGATACCATTATGTTCATCATATCTTATAATTTACTACAAAAAAAAATCATAAAATATGATGAAAAATTTTAAAAAACCCACTTTTTCTAACTTTGACCTAAAATATAATTTACACAAATAAAATCATTAAAAAAGACCCCGTCTAAATAGTTTCTAAATGTTCTCCCGAGTTCAAAAATATGCATGTTTACATATTTTTCGGTATTTTTTGCGAGTTATGGGGCAAAAACCAAAAAAAGTGTTTTTTGGTTTTTTCCTATATTGACCTTTTGACCCCAACCCGAACCCAAAATTTAACCCTATCACTAATTTTAACCCCAACTCTAATCCTTATTATATCCCTTAATATTTTTTAACTTTAATTTAATTTTAACCCTATCCCTTATGCTAAAAAATATTTAATTTTAACCCTATAGGCTAATATAGCTAAATAACCTATTTTTAATTAATTAAATATGTATTTTAAATATTTTCCATTGCAATGCTACTAAACTACCACTAGGGGCAGTCAAGTAGCATATTCAGAGCGACGGAAGTGAAGTTACTTTCACTTCCGAAGCTCAGACCGGCAGAGGGCTTAGCCATATTGACGGAGCAGCATGCTCCGTCAATATGGCTCCCCACGATCGCTCCGTGGGGCGATCGTGGGGGTCCCAAAATAGAAATTTCGGTGCTGGCTATTGCCTCGACATCGAGGCAATAGACCAGCACTGTTAAAGCGGTTTTCGCGATCGTTGATCGCGAAAACCGCTTCATTCACTGCAGGACGTGCCAGGCACTTTGTCGTTAAGGGAGTTTCTCCCAGGACGTGCCTGACACGTCCTTTGTCGTCAAGGGGTTAACATCTGTAGATACTCCACGGCCATTCATTATCTGGATGATTCCCTGACAATCAAAAGCAATCTGCTACCACCTAGTAGCCTCAAAGCGAAACTGACATGACTGTCAGCAACGCATAATTTTTTCTTGGTATGTGTACATATTGGTGTGGGAACGAGGGCGCAGAGTGTCACATAGGGAACATAAAAGAAATAAAAATATATATAGTGCAATAAAGTTTTTAAAAATACACTGTGCTGGTTCATGTATATGTGGAGTGCACCCACAAACATCCAGATAAATAGGCGTTAGAAATGATAAAATCCCATTGGAAACTTCCGTTTCATCTGTAAGGATAGGGTGAAATACAAAGAGATACATAGAGCAGTAAAATCACTTAAAATAATGGTCTGCACGTGAAGATACACTTACAAGATCCATTGATAAAAAACATATTATTGTAATAGTCCACAGGGGTGGTTGGTAGTAATTCCAATCCGGTTTGCAGTTGTGGTCCAAACAGCTCAATGAGTTTCCCGGGGTAATAGTTTGAAATCCCAGCTTCCACAGGAGCAATAGTGTCAAACACCTCTCTTCACTTAAAATTGGCCTTCAATACCATTAAATTATATTTAACCGGCATAAAACACTATATCCTCACTTCATGGCCCTACAAACACAGTTTCCTTTCAAACAACCAGATTAAAACAATATTAAAATGTATTAAAGACTCCACCCTCTAGATTACCCATCCATGGTCAACTGTTCTTATCATTTTCTGATTGCATAGATATCTCACAGTTCGAAACACAAAAAAAAAACACATTTTAAAACCTCCATTTATCTGGCATTCTACCATTTTCTCAGGCCAGGAGAATTCACTGCCCTAAACACTAATACCACCGACTACATCAAAAGAGCTTACCTCATAAAGATACACGACCATTATGTGTCATCCCTAAACCACACAAAAACTAGCGGGAGTGGTCAGTCAGTAAAGATCCCTTATTACCCAACCGACAATCAATGGTGACCCATCAAAGTTCTGGATATATACCTAAAATCCATTCAAGGTTCTGCAGATCAACCTCCTCTACCTTTACAGAGTAATACTCTGACTACAAGTAGGTTCATTCTTTATGTCAGGATGTTGTTGGTAAGGTTAGGTTTTAATCCCGCTAGTTACTCTGGTCACTCCTTCTGTATAGAAGTCACTACCACGGCCTCCAGAAAACATATACCTGTGCATATCATTAAGACCATAGGACGGTGGAAGTCGTCTGCATTCTCCAGATATATACCTCAACCAGTTCAGGAGATAAGTCAAGCTTTCCGTGATATGAATATGTAATGTATCATAAGATGTTACTGTTGTAGACCAAATACATTTTGGTATTCCTTTTTTGCCCTCTTTTATTACAGGCCTACCTCTTCGTCGGTTCCGGCACACCACAACCGACTTTTGTCATATTTGTGTTTATCTAACATAAGGATTTAAATAACTACTACATTCTCATATGGCTTTTATGCCCGAACACAAATATATATCTTACACGTACCGTTCTTGCTTAAATGGCTTACCAAGTTACATAAATAGTTTTCAAATGGCCATAAAATCGCCTAAAAATGTCCCACACATAGCTACATCTTCACCAAAAGACAAACGACCCTCTTTGGCCATTTTAAAATTTTGGCCGGTATACTTACCAATACCGGTGGCATAACACTGATTGAGAGGCCTCCATGCAGGATTACAAGATGGTTCTGACTAACATACTTGACACCACACCCCATCATAGACAGATATAAAGCAGTGGAAATGTTAATTTGTTTCCCTGGACACAGCACACAGAACTATCCAGTTTCAAACTGGACACAAGTTTACCATACCGCCAATGGTGTATCTTGGTTTTGTGCTGCCCTAGGTAGACAAAATTCCCCCCCCCCCCCCCCACGTCGCACACCCATGAAATTACCCATAACCCACGTTGCAAACCAAGGACATGCCCCATCATCCCCTTTACATGCCCCCATCACCCCATTACATACACATGTCAGTATTATTTTGCCATATGCCAGTATTACTTTTGCCATTAATTTGCCATAGCCAATTTGCCCAATAATATACCAATACTATTTTGCCATTAATATGCCCCAGCTAATTTGCCCAATAATATGGCGGTATTATTTTGCCATGTAATATGTCCCAGACAATTTGCCAGTATTATTTTGCCATTAATAAGCCTTACCCAATTTGCCCAATAATAAGCCACTATTATTTTGCCATTAATATGCCCCAGCCAATTTGCCCAATAATATGCCAGTATTATTTGCCATTAATGTGCCCCAGCCAATTTGCCCAATATTATGCCAGTATTATTTTGCATTTAATATGCCTCAGCCAATTTGCCCAATAAAATGCCAGTATTATTTTGCCATTTAATATGCCCCAGCCAATTTGCCAATTAATATGTCAGTATTATTTTGCCATTAATATGCCCCATCCAATTTGACAATGTTATTTTGCCATTAATAAGCCCCAGCCAATGTTCCCAATAATAAGCCAGTTTTATTTGCCATTAATATGCCCCAGCCAATTTGCCCAATAATAAGCCAGTATTATTTTGCCATTAATATGCCACAACCAATTTGACCAATAATATGCCAGTATTATTTGCCATTAATGTTCCCCAGCCAATTTGACCAATAATATGCCAGTATTATTTGCCATTAATATTCCCCAGCCAATTTGCCCAATAATATGCCAGTATTATTTGCCATTAATATTCCCCCAGCCAATTTGCCCAATAATATGCCAGTATTATTTGCTATTAATAAGCCCCGTATTGCCCAGTACATGTCCATATCCCCCAGCACTTACCTTTGACCCTGGTGGCTTGTGACATGCAGCATGGTCTCCTCCATGCTTCCTGTTCGGCTCCCCGGCGGTTGTGCAGAGAGGTCACGTGACGTCAGAGTACCGGTCACGTGACCTGTTGGCACTTCCCCGTCACACTGCATGGGGAGCGGAACAGGCAGCACGGAGGCTTCTCTGTGCTGCCTGTTTGGCTTCTTGTGCAGCCTGCGGGCAGGCTGATCGATGGTGAGGGCGGATCTTCCGATCTCCCCACCCACCGTCTCTGCCAGCAAGCAAAGTTTTTTGTTTTTTTAAAAAGCATTTTGTGGGGCCCCTTAAAGTCATACAAGGCAAGTGCCGCCCTAGGCGTTGTTGGCCTTGCGCTAAATACAGCGCTGCATACCACACAAGTATATTGCTAACATTTTAAAAACATTTCCAGGGACACTTTGCAGCTTATCTTCCAATTGACCAAACCTCCTTTCAAAAACTCCGCCCACTCATTATAATAAGCATAATGTAACTCCACCTACTTGTCACAGTGTAGATTATATCACCAAGTTCCCACCAACATTACCATGCATCCTTGGTATACAACAGATACACTCACAGAACAACATCTGGGGAGATCAGGCAGGTGCATTTTATCACTTTTACATGAAATATAGTAAGACCTGGTGCAAATAGGCTTCAGTCAGAGAGCTGTGTCTACACCATAAAACATACATTCGTATGAACCTACCACTTCTGCTAGGAGGCCATTCCATGTATCCACCCCCCTATCAGTAAAGTAATACTGCCTGGCCTTATCTTATATCTAGGATAGCCTTATACCTATCCCATGCATGCTTAAACGCCTTCACTGTATTACCCTCTACCACTTCTGCTGGAAGACTATTCCATGCATCCACTATCCTCTCTGTAAAGTAATACTTTCAATAATCCCTGGCCTTATCTTATATCTAGGATAGCCTTATATACCATGCGTGATTAAACTCCTTCATGTATTAACCTTTACCACCTCTACTGGAAGACTGTTCCATACATTCACCACCCTCTCAGTAAAGTAATACTTTCATTAGTCCCTGGCCTTATCTTAGATAAGGAAGACTATTCCATGCATCCACTATCCTCTCTGTAAAGTAATACTTTCAATAATCCCTGGCCTTATCTTATATCTAGGATAACCTTATACCTATCCCATTAATGCTTAAACTCCTCCGATACCACTTATGCTGGAAGACTATTCCATGCACCCACCACCCTCTCAGCAAAGTAATATTACTTTTCTGACCACAAAAAAACATTAAAATATTAAATATTCCCAGCCCTTTGAAAAGCTTGAGGTGGACCCCAAATATATGTACATAACTAGTTGTATTTATACTTATATGAACGTTTTTATATTGTATTCAACTATTTTTATATGTAATGTTTGAAAAATTGTTAATTTCTTATTTTTGTCTCTTCCTCTGTTCCCACGCTGCACCTAAAGAACGTAACACAGCACCATACAGCATCCACAGCACTTTGCACCCACACGTTTTGGCATGCCACAATGTCAATTTGCCCCCCAGAACATACCACAGTGTAACTTTGCCCCTGCAGAACACGCCACAGTGACACTTTGCCACATAGTACATGTTATTTTGCCCCACAGAATATGCCACAGCATCACCATGACCAGAGTCAATTTTCCCATTAATATGCCACTATTAGCCTGACCATTAATATTTCACTGTTAGCCTGGCCATTAATATGCCACAGCCTGATTGCCTAGTAATATGCCACAGCCAGATCCCCCAGTAATATGCCACAGTTTAATTGCCCAGTAATATGCCTAGCCTAATTGCCCAGTAATATGCCCAGCCTAATTGCCCAGTTATATGCCACAGTCTACTTGCCCAGTAATATGCCCAGCCTAATTGCCCAGTAATATGCCACAGTTTACTTGCCCAGTAATATGCCCAGCCTAATTGCCCAGTAAGATGCCACAGTTTAATTGCCCAGTAATATGCCCAGCCTAATTGCTCCGTAATATGCCACAGTTTAATTGCCCAGTAATATGCCACAGTTTAATTGCCCAGTATTATGCCCGGCCTGATCACCCAGTAATATGCCACAGTTTAAATGCCCAGTAATATGCCACAATTTAATTGCCCAGTAATATGCCCAGCCTGATCACCCAGTAATATGCCACAGTTTAATTTCCCAGTAACATACCCTGCCTAATTGCCCAGTAATATGCCACAGTTTAAATGCCCAGTAATATGCCACCGTTTAATTGCCCAGTAATATGCCCAGCCTGATACCCCAGTAATATGCCACAGTTTAATTGCCCAGTAATATGCCACAGTTTAATTGCCCAGTAATATGCCCAGCCTGATCCCCCAGTAATATGCCACAGTTTAATTGCCAAGTAATATGCCACAGTTTAAATGCATAGTAATATGCCCAGCCTGATCCCCCAGTAATATGCCACAGTTTAATTGCCCAGTAATATGCCACAGTTTAATTGCCCAGTAATATGCCCAGCATAATTGCTCAGTAATATGCCACAGTTTAATTGACCAGTAATATGCCACAGTGTAATTGCCCAGTAATATGCCACAGTGTAATATGCCCATTATAATTGCCCAGTAATATGCCACAGTGTAATTGCTAAGTAATATGCCCAGCATAATTGCCCAGTAATATGCCACAGTGTTATTGCCCAGTAATATGCCCAGTATAATTGCCCAGTAATATGCCACAGTTTAATTGCCCAGTAATATGCCACAGTTTAATTGCCCAGTAATATGCCCAGCATAATTGGCCAGTAATATGCCACAGTGGAATTGCCCAGTAATATTCCCAGTGTAATTGCCCAATAATATCCCACAGTATAATTGCCCAGTAATATGCAACAGTGTAATATGCCCAGCATAATTGCCCAGTAATATGCCACAGTGTAATTGCTCAGTAATATGCCCAGCATAATTGCCCAGTAATATGCCACAGTTTAATTTCCCAGTAACATACCCTGCCTAATTGCCCAGTAATATGCCACAGTTTAAATGCCCAGTAATATGCCACCGTTTAATTGCCCAGTAATATGCCCAGCCTGATACCCCAGTAATATGCCACAGTTTAATTGCCCAGTAATATGCCACAGTTTAATTGCCCAGTAATATGCCCAGCCTGATCCCCCAGTAATATGCCACAGTTTAATTGCCAAGTAATATGCCACAGTTTAAATGCATAGTAATATGCCCAGCCTGATCCCCCAGTAATATGCCACAGTTTAATTGCCCAGTAATATGCCACAGTTTAATTGCCCAGTAATATGCCCAGCATAATTGCTCAGTAATATGCCACAGTTTAATTGACCAGTAATATGCCACAGTGTAATTGCCCAGTAATATGCCACAGTGTAATATGCCCATTATAATTGCCCAGTAATATGCCACAGTGTAATTGCTAAGTAATATGCCCAGCATAATTGCCCAGTAATATGCCACAGTGTTATTGCCCAGTAATATGCCCAGTATAATTGCCCAGTAATATGCCACAGTTTAATTGCCCAGTAATATGCCACAGTTTAATTGCCCAGTAATATGCCCAGCATAATTGGCCAGTAATATGCCACAGTGGAATTGCCCAGTAATATTCCCAGTGTAATTGCCCAATAATATCCCACAGTATAATTGCCCAGTAATATGCAACAGTGTAATATGCCCAGCATAATTGCCCAGTAATATGCCACAGTGTAATTGCTCAGTAATATGCCCAGCATAATTGCCCAGTAATATGCCACAGTGTAATTTCCCAGTAATATGCCCAGTATAATTGCCCAGTAATATGCCACAGTTTAATTGCCCAGTAATATGCCACAGTTTAATTGTCCAGTAATATGCCCAGCCTGATCCCCCAGTAATATGCCACAGTTTAATTGCCCAGTAATATGCCACCAACCTCCTCCCCCCTTTCCCAGAACTCACCTGCTCCATGTCTCCTCCGTGCACTGGCAGAAGGTTTGTTTGTTTTAATTAAAGTTTAAAAAAAAAGAAAAATCACCCGCACAATTTAGTCTGTGAGCTGAGCTCACATCAGCCTGTTACCAGCCTTGTCACACGCGTCCTGCCTGCTTCCAGCAGACGCGTGTGGCAGGGAATGCTAAAGCAGGCTGAGGTGAGCTCAACTCACACCGACTGAACTGCGCGGGTCACATGACGTCAATAGATTTAAGAGGGAGTAAGAAAGAGTAAGTAAAGGAGAGGAGATCACTTGGCAGCGAAGCCAAAAAAAGGATGGGGCCACATCTTGTGTCCCAAAAAAGTACTTCCCAAGTTGGGCAGTGGAGTTGCCCGGGGGGAAAGTGTTACATCAGTAGCGTAGTATCGCTGGAGTATAGTGACATGTGAAGAAGGTACACAGGAGACTGTCTCATTAATATACCACTGATAATTTGTTCATTAATTTACCACTGATAATTTGCTCATTAATATGCCACTGATAATTTGCTCATTAACTAATCACTGATCATTTGTCCATTAATAAATTAAATTCAGTAAGGCTTTTGACACTGTCGCACATAGAAGGCTTATCAATAAACTGAAATCTTTGAGTTTGGATTTCAATATTGTTGAATGGATTAGACAATGGCTGAGTGACAGGCAACAGAGGGTTGTAGTCAATGGGGTATATTCGATGCAAGGTCTTGTTACTAGTGGGGTACCTCAGGGATCTGTTCTTGGACCCATTCTGTTTAATATTTTTATTAGCGATATTGCAGAAGATCTTGTTGGCAAAGTATGTCTTTTTGCCGATGATACAAAGATTTGCAGCAGGGTTGATATTCATGGAGGGATAAGCCAAATGGCAAATGATTTAGCTAAACTAGAAAAATGGTCAGAGCAGTGGCAACTGGCATTTAATGTGGACAAGTGCAAGATTATGCACCTTGGGCGTAAAAACCCAAAAGCAGAATATAGACTATTTGGTACAGTCCTAACCTCAACATCTGAGGAAAGGGATTTAGGAGTAATAATTTCAGAGGACTTGAAGGTAGGTAGGCATTGCAATAGAGCAGCAGGAAATGCTAGCAGAATGCTTGGTTGCATAGGGAGAGGTATTAGCAGTAGGTAGAGGGAAGTGCTCATGCCATTGTACAGAGCACTGGTGAGACCTCACTTGGAGTATTGTACGCAGTACTGGAGACCGTATCTCCAGAAGGATATTGATACTTTGGAGAGAGTTCAGAGAAGGGCTACTAAATTGGTTCATGGGTTGAAGGATAAAACTTACCAGGAAAGGTTAAAGCATCTTAACATGTATAGCTTGGAGGAAAGACGTAACAGGGGGGATATGATAGAAACATTTAAATACATAAAGGGAATCAACACAGTAAAGGAAGAGAGTATATTTAAAAGAAGAAAAACTACCACAACTAGAGGACATAGTCTTAAATTAGAGGGGCAACGATTTAAAAGTAATATCAGGAAGTATTACTTTACTGAGAGGGTAGTGGATGTATGGAATAGCCTGCCAGCAGAAGTGGTAGAGGTAAACACAGTCAAGGATTTTAAGCATGCGTGGGATAGACACAAGGCTATCCTAGCTATAAGACCGGGAAAGGGGGACTAATAAAAGTACTCAAAAAAAAAAATTGGGCAGACTAGATGGACCGAATGGTTCTTATCTGCCGACACATTCTATGTTTCTATGTTTCTATGTAATATGCCACTGATCATTTGTCCATTAATAGCCACTGATAATTTGCTCATTAATTAACCACTAATAATTTGACCAGTTATAGCTTCTGATAATTTGCTCATTAATATGCCACTGATAATTTGCTCATTAAACAATTTCTTCTTAAAGGCAGTAATACTTTAAATTAACAAAATCACAACACATCCAGTAGTTCAGGAGACCCTCACAATATCATAAGAACAATCAAAAGTGCACACCCCACACACATTAAACTTTTTAACCCTTCTTTCTATCTCCATTCTTATTAGTATATAAATTAATAAAACCTTTTTCATATTAATGACTATAAAAACAGTTGTAGCTTCAGAATGAATGAGAAAAACTTTGGTGGTGTTTGCATAACAACATACAAAAAATGCTAAAGAATGTATGTAGGTTGACAGGACTGCACTGCAATTGTGCCACTGGGGAATACAGCACAGTTAAATATCCATATGATAAAACACAAGACAATGTCGTAGTATTCCCAATTATACTTTTATGCCTATACAGTCATCACCACCTACATTATACCTGAGGTTAACCCCTTAACGACAGATGACGTGCCAGGCACGTTACGGCAAAACGAGGACTTGCCGACATGTGACGTGCCTGGCACGTCATGGACTAAATCGAGCAAAGAAAGCGATCTAGAGATTCACTTTCTTTGCTCTTTTAGTGTTGGCACAATGCCTCTATTGTGCAACACTGTTAAAATGTGCAGGGGCGCCGCCTGCACAAACGATGCAGGCAGATAAAAAGGTGTTGCTGAAATGCCTGGCCATGTAGGCATTCAGCAACACCTCTAAATCGTTGGTGTGATCTTCGTGGCCGCTCCGATGAAGGGCAGCGCTGCTGTAAAGATGGCTGTAATGTCACTTCCGTTGCGTCAGAGGGGGGGGGGGGGGGGCTTCACTCGGCAGACCCTATCAGGGTGCCGATTAGAATGGCAAGTGCTTAGATGAGCACTTGCCATTTGTTGTCAAAGGCAATATTTACAAATACTGCCTTTGACAGTGTTAGATCTGCCTCCCTCTCCTCACTTGCGTTCTGGTGAGGGAGAGAGACAGATCAGTATTGTTATAGTTAGTTATTTTAGTGATTTTATATATTCTAATAAATTGTGAGACCCAAAGGCTTTTTTCAAAGCCATTCCCTGTGTTTAACCCCTTCCCTGCTTTTTGATCACTTTGTAAAATAGTGATCTTGCACACCAGCACATTTTTGCTTCTGTGCAGTTTTTTTTAGAGGTTAATATTTTTTTACTGTATTTATTACAGTGCTATTAACCTCTTCTTTGCCGTAGATCATTGCTTTTCATTGATCCGGCTTGCAGCAGTACTTTTTTGCTGTCTGTATATTTTTTTTTTTAAACCCGCTAGGGGCAATTGTACCCGCTAGGGGGCCACGTAAAGTAAATTTTTTATAAATTTATATTATTATGTCTGAGCGCATGTATAGTGCTGAGGAGGCTTATGCCATCCTTGCCTCAGATTCTGAGGCCACTGACACAGGGTCAGATTTTGACCCTGGTCAGTTTACCGATACATCTTCTAGTGATGTATCAGTGGCTGCTGGGCCCCCTGCCACAAGGAGTCGTGAGACTCCGGATGGCAGTGCTGCTGAGGAGTGGATAGTGCCTAATCGCTATAGGCCAACTATCTCTCCTTTTACCCCAGTTCCTGGCATCAATACTGATGTTACAGGATTTACTCCCCTCCAGTTTGTCCAAATTTTTCCGGGAGATGATATACTGAGGGAGATTGTCTCCCAGTCTAATCTATATGCCCAGCAGTTCCACGCTGCTCACCCAACTTCATTTTTGGGAAGGCAGCAATGGGTCCCCATTGACGTGCCAGAATTTCTAAAATTCTGGGCACTGACAATGTTGATGGGTATTATAAAGAAACCCTCCATTCGCTCCTAATTTACGCCCAGTTTATGGGCAGGCAGCGGTATGAAATGCTTTCTTAATTTCATGCATTTCAATGATAATAGCCTGTCTCACCCTAGAGAGCACCCCAGTTTGACAGGCTATTTAAAATCCGCCCCCTGATTACCCACCTCTCTGCCAGGTTTGCAGAGGCTTATACACCTAGAAGGGATATATGCGTGGATGAATCTCTGATGAAGTACAAGGGAAGGTTGAGATTCAAGCAATATATCCCTTCCAAGCGCTCCAGATATGGAGTGAAGGTGTATAAGCTCTGAGAGAGCGAGAGTGGGTACACTCAGGCCTTCTGGGTATATGAGGGAAAAGATAGCCATCTTGACCCTCCAGGCTGCCCAGAACATCTGGGAGCAAGTACCAAGATTGTGTGGGACCTTCTCCTACCCCTTATGAACAAGGGGTACCACTTGTATGTTGATAATTTTTATACAAGTGTACCACTGTTCAAGTTGCTTTATTGTTTTGAAACAGTCCCTTGCGGTACTATTCGTTCTAACCGCAAAGGGTTCCCACAGCAATTGGTACGTACCCGGCTACAAAGGGGGGAGACCTCAGCTCTGCGCCAAGAAGAGCTCTTGGCATTAAAATTCAGAGATAAAAAGGATGTGTGCATGCTCAGCACCATCCATGATGAGTGGACTGTGCAAGTTGCAGTCCGTGGCAGAGCTGAGGTCATCCAAAAGCCAGTGTGCATCAGGGCCTATAATAGGTATATGGGTGGAGTTGATCTGTCAGATAAACTCCTACAGCCCTATCTTATTATGAGGAAGACGAAGGCGTGGTATAAGAAGGTCGCAATTTACCTGCTACAAGTTGCGACCTACAATGCTTTTGTGTTGCACAAAACAGCAAACCCCTGAATTAAGCTGTCATTTTTACAGTTCCAGCTTCAGATAATTTCGGGTATCTTATACCAAGGTGCACCTGGTCCCCAGGCGGTGATTAGGGGAAACAGACTTGGGGCTACCCATTTTATTTTTAAAATTCCCCCAACTGACAAGAAGCAGAACCCCCAGAAAAGATGCAGAGTCTGTTATAGTAGGGGACAAAGAACGGATACAACCTTTTATTGTCCTGATTGCACTGGGAAGCCAGGAATCTGCATCGGTACCTGCTTCAAAGTGTACTACACAGTTGCCCATTTTTTATTTTTTTTAGTCCTTATTTTTCTGCCTTTTATATTTTTAAGTTTTACTGCTCCAGATTTTTAGTTTTTACGTGTACTGCTCTAGAGTTTCAAATTTTATAAACACTCTCAATTTCAATCCAAATGACCACATCTTACAACTGACTGAACCTTCCCAAAAATCCTGGCAAACCTATGCATGGGGGGCTGAGTTTGTTTTCTGCCAGGCCTCCTGCCTGGCAGAAAACAAACTCAGCCGTTTTCTTGAAGTAACTTAGAACAGGCTCTCCTAAATCACAGTCAAAATGCAATATATGTGTAAAATATTTTTTTGAAAAAAGACCACCAAACACTTCCAACAATTGATTTTGCAAACATGGTTGCATCAAAGACATCAAAACACCCCATATGCAATACCTTGGGGTGTCAACATTTCAAATATATACACCTTTCTGAAAATCAAACTAAATTGGGGTATGCAATGGGCCCCAAACTAAAGATAGGCCTATCGGAACATATACGCTCAATTTCAAACCAAATTACCAAGTTCAATAATTGTGACTGAACCTTCCCAAAAATCCGGCAAACCTATGCATGGGGGGCATGGGTGTACTCAGGAGGCCTGGCAGAAAACAAACTGGGGTGTTTTCTTGAAGTAACTTAGAATAGGCTCTCCTAAATCACAGTCAAAATGCAATGTATGTGTAAAATATTTTTTTTTTAAAAAGACCACCAAACACTTCCAACAATTGATTTTGCAAACATGGTTGCATCAAAGACATCAAAACACCCCATATGCAATACCTTGGGGTGTCAACACTTCAAATATATACACCTTTCTGAAAATCAAACTAAATTGGGGTATGCAATGGGCCCCAAACTAAAGATAGGCCTATCAGAACATATACACTCAATTTCAAACCAAATTACCAAGTTCAATCATTTTGACTGAACCTTCCCAAAAATCCTGGCAAACCTATGCATGGGTGGTATCCCTGAACTCAGGAGATGTTGTAAAACACAAATTGGGGTATTGTGACATATACCAAAATCTCAGAATACATGCCTGAAATACTGTGTGTATGGAATAACAACACAAAAATAAATACTACCCAAAAGATTGACAAAGGCTGGTGGTAGAATTGGTGCATGGAAAGTGTAAAAATACCACCATTTGAAATACCCTAGGGCATCTAATGTTCAGAAATATATGGTTTCATGGGGTAAAATACACAGGCTGGCTTCAAAAATGTCCCAAATAGGACAAGTCAAAAATCCAATTTGGAAAACCAGAATGGACAAATTCCAAATGTGGCCTTTAAACCCCCAAACAAGGTGACAAACCTATGCATGGGTAGTATCCCTATACTCAGGAGATGTTGCTGAACACACATTGAGGTGTTGTTTGGCAGTGACACATACCAAAATCTGAGAATTCATGGCTGAAGTACAATGTGTGTGAAAAAAAACAAAATTACTATCCAAAAGATTGACAAAGGCTGGTGGTAGAATTGGTGCATAGAAAGTGTTAAAATACCACCATTTGAAATACCCTAGGGTGTCTAGTTTTCAAAAATATATAAGTACACCTCTCAACTGTGGCCTTTTAGACCGCCAACAACATGACAAACCTATGCATGGGTGGTATCCCTGTACTCGAGAGATGTTGCTGAATACACATTGGAGTGTTTTTTGGCAGTGACCCATAGCAGGAGCTGTGAATTTGTATCTGAAATACAATGTATGTGAAAAAAAACACACAAAAAAGTACTACCAAAAAGTTTGACAAAGGCTTGTGGTACAATTAGTGCATAGAAAGTGTTAAAATACCACCATTTGAAATACCTTAGGGTGTCAAGTTTTAAAAAATATATGGTTTGATGGGGTAAAAATACACAGGCTGGCTTCAGAAATGTCCCAAATGGGACATGGGCACAGGTTTTCTGCACATCAAAATTCCAAGTTGGAAAACCAAAAAGCGCACCTCTCAAATGTTGCCTTTTAGCCCCCCCAAAACATGGCACACCTATGCATGTGTGGTATCCCTGTACTCACGAGAAATAGTAGAATCTATTTAGCAGGTTTTTCCATTGACATTTGTAAATTAGTAAAACATTTTTCAAATAAAAGTCAGAAACTAATTTTTTTTTTGTTATTTTTCAACATATTTTATTATTTTTTTTATATAATATTATAGGATATGATCAAAATTATGGTATCTAAAGAAAGCCCTTCTTGTGCTGATAAAAACAATATATAATTGTTGTGGGTACAACAAATGACAAATGAGAAGATTACAGCTAAACACGACCAGCTCAGAAATGTTAAAATAGCCATTATCCAGAATGAGCAAAAATGTTTCAAAGGCTCTGTCCTTAAGGAGTTAAAGAGAAGTTGTTTACCAAATTAAACGTGATCTGTCATCAATGTCCTACGCTTGGTGACATGGGCTGTTTTGACATTTCTGAGGTGTTTGTGTTTCAACTGTCTCATTTAGTGTACCCACACAAACTATATATCGTTTTTATCGTCATAAGAAGGGCTTTCTTTTGATACCATTATTTTAATAACGGCATATAATTTGATATAAAAAAATAATAAAATATGGCAAAAAAATGAAATTAGCGATATTAGTGATATTGTAACACTGATTTTTGAAAACTAGACAACTCAGGGCATTTAACTTGGGGTATTTTGACACATTTCATGTAGCTATTTTACCACCAACCTTTGCCAAAGTTTGCAGCAAAACATTTTATTTTTACATTTTTCCCATAGATTGCAATTTAGGTAAACATTACCTGAAAATGTGAAGGGGTATTTCCAAACAACACCTCAATATGTGTTCTGCAACATCTCCTGAGTACAGGGATACCACCCATATGTAGGTGGGTTACGTTATTTGGGGGTCAAAAGACCACATTTGAGAGGTGCTCTTTTTGGTTTTCCAACTTGGAATACTGACATGCAGAAAACCTGCGCCCATGTCCCATTTGGGACATTTTTGAAGCCAGAAAGTATATTCTACCCCACAAAACCATATATTTTAGAAAAATAGACACCCTAGGGTATTTAAACTTGTGGTATTTTAATACTTACCATATACTAATTCTACCCCCAACCTATGTCAACGGGTTGGGATGTCATTTTTTTTCCAACACATTGTAGTTCAGGCATGGATTTTCAGATTCTGGTTTTTGCTACTGCCAACCAACACCTCAATATGTGTTCAGCAACATCTCCTGAGTACAGAGTTACCACCCATGCATAGGTTTGTTGCTTTGTTTTGGGGCTAAAAGGTAACATTTGGGATGTGCGCATTTCCAACTTGGAATTTTGACATGTAGTCAGCCTGCTCCCAGGCTGCTCCATTTGAAACATTTTTGAAGCCGTCCAATGTATTTTACCCCATCAAATCATATATTTTTGGAAAATAGACAACCTAAGGTATTTCAGATGGTGGTATTTTAATACTGTATATGTACTAATTCTACCACCAGCCTTTGTCAAATTTTGTGGTAGTCATTTTTTTGGAGTTTTGTTTCCACATACATTGTACTTCAGGCATGAATTCACAGATTCTGATATATGTCACTGCCAAACAACACCCCAAAATGTGTTCAGCAACATCTCCCAAGTACAGGGATACCACCCATGCATAGGTTTGTTGCTTTCTTTTGGCGCTAAAAGGCAACGTTTGGGATGTGCGCATTTCTAACTTGGAATTTTGACATGTAGTCAGCCTGCGCCCATGTTCCATTTGGAACATTTTTGAAGCCATCCAATGTATTTTACCTCATCAAATCATATATTTTTGGAAAATAGACATCCTAAGGTATTTCAAATGGTGGTATTTTAATACTGTATATGTACTAATTCTACCACCAGCCTTTGTCAAATGTTGTGGTATTCATTTTTTTGGAGTTTTGTTTCCACATACATTGTACTTCAGGCATGAATTCACAGATTCTGATATATGTCACTGCCAAACAACACCCCAAAATGTGTTCAGCAACATCTCCCGAGTACAGCAATACCATCCATGTATAGGTTGGTTTGGTTGCTTGGGTGGTAAAAGGCAACATTTGTGAGGTGCGTATCATAAAATTCCAACTTGGAATTTTGACATGTAGTCAACCTGCATCCATGTCCTTTATGGGATATATCTTTGAAGTCAGCCAATGTAATTTATCCCCATCAAACCATATATTTTTAATAAGTAGACACCCATGACTCTAGATGTATCAGAAAGCTGACCAGGGTCAAAATCAAACCCTGAGTCATAGTGATGAATGGCAGGGAAGGGGTTAATACACAGGGAATGGCTTTCATAAAAATGTAATTTTATATCAATAATACTGATCTGTCTCTTTCCCTCACAAAAATGTAAGCGAGGAGAGGAAGGCAGATCAAAATTGGTCGGATTCACAAATATTGTTCTGACCAGGCGAATGGTGATGCTCATCTGAGCAATCACCAAACTGCCTTTGCCACTAATTCGCTGTTACTAATCGCTATGCGCGCAGACAGCTTTAAAAAAATTAAAAATATTTTTACTTTACAGTTAACCCCCTAGAGGGTGTGTGTAAAAAAAAGAAATAAAATATAAAATATACAGACAGATAAAAATTGCTTTGGTGTCAATATCATTGCTTAAGCAGTGATCGACTGCAAGGAAGGGGTTAATAGCTTTTAGACGAGCCTTTGTAGTACTGTAATAAATTACAGTAGAAAAAAATTAACCCATAAAAAATGCACAAACAGCAAAAATAAATGCGCTAATGTGAAAGATCACTGCTTATGCAAGATCAATGGCAGGGAAGGGGTTAAACGCAGGGAATTGCTTTTTATCCGTCCCAACCATCCATTCCACATACTTAAATTTTTTGCTGAATATTTCCAGAATCTAGATATGTCTCTCTCCATTGTAATTTGCGCTGCAATCTGGTTTTTAACATGCCCCCATTGACATTCTTTTGTTTGTTTCCAGTTGCGTGCAATCGTGATTTTCCCTGCCATAAGACAGTGCGAGACAAAACATTCTGTCTTCCAGGACATCTTTGGGTAGTTCAGATGGAGCAGGAAGGTTTCTGGTGTATTTCTCAGCTCGATGTTTGTCATTAGGCGAACGTATTCAAATATTTTTTTTACCGTATTTCTAATTTTTTCGCATTCCCACCAAATGTGCTTGTACGTGCCCTCTTTTACTCCGCACCTCCAACACATGGGGGAAGCGCCTTGGTACATTATCGCCATTTTCTTTGGTGTTAAATACCACCTAGTATAAATTTTATAGTGGGTTTCCACTAGGGAGATGCCGTGGATTTGTCTGTTTAATCTTTTAAAATTTTTACACCAATCTTCGTGCTCCACCCGGACTCCCAACTCCCTTTCCCAAGCAAACGTATGTTTTGGGGAAGCGTTTGTTTCCGATAGGCGCAATACTTCTAGGGATTTTTTAAGAACCTTATCCACCTTCCCCGATGTAAATATTTTCCCCAGACCAATTTGGATTTCCTTCTGACCTGTTACAATATATGTTTGAATAATATTTTTCACCCTAAGGTACGTGAAAATTTCAGTACTTGATAGATTAAACTGCTTAGCTAGGTCTTCAAATGATTTGATTCTCCCTTGTTCTATAATTTGTTTGGTTTGCATGATTCCCTTCTCTCTCCATTTATTTAATCTCAAGTTTTTAGTATATCCTTCTAATTCATTTATATGCATGAATGGCATTATTTTGTTGTTTATATCTAGGTTTATTTTTATCCTCCTCCATTCTTTTAGAAGTTGTGATGTAATAAAATTCTGCTCTGCCCTACCTTCTCCTTCCTTACCAATACTCAGTCCCCAGATACTGTCGCGTAGACAATCAACTCCTAATGCCTCAGATTCTATGATGTTCCATCCCTCCTCCTGAGTTGACAGCAGCTGTGCTCTGTAGATGTGTGTAATTATACTAGCCCAGTACTGTCTCTTTATCACTGGGAATCCCAGCCCGCCCTTTTCTGGTTTTTGGGAGACAACTCGTATGTTTATTCTTGATTTTTTACCTTTCCAAACAAAAGTAGATATACTTGCTTGGAGCATTGTCAACCAGGAATCGTGTATCTTTAAGGGAATCATTTGAAATAAATAGTTCCATTTGGGGATTATATAGGAGTTGATCATCTGAATCCTACCCCAACTTGCACTTTCTAAGTGTTTCCACTGCTTTAGTTGGGAATTTGTGTCTTTCAATAGTTTCATAAAATTAACTTCCATTAGCCTTGTTAAGTCTTTTGTAATTGTAATCCCTAGATACTTGTATGCTTTTTTTGCCCAGGTAAAGTTATATTTAAGATTGATTTCTGCAATGTCCTCCTTATCCAGATTTATCCCCATTAGGGTTGTTTTACTGATGTTCATTTTATAATTGGATATCTGGCTGTATTTATCAATTTCGTTCATTAGGGCATCCATAGATGTTTTAGGGTTTGTAAGTGTTATAAGTACGTCGTCTGCGTATAGTGAAATTTTCATTTTACACTTTGATGTCTCCCAGCCTAGGATATTAGGATTGTTTCTTATATTTATTGCTAATGGTTCAACAGACATAATATAGAGCAGTGGCGAGAGGGGATAGCCCTGTCTTGTACCATTTCCCAGTTTGAACCATTCAGAGCAAATGTTCTGCCCAACCGTTCTCGCAGTCGGATTTTTATACATAGACATAATGGCCTCTAACATCCAGTCCCGTATACCAAAGGCTGACAGGGTCTGTTGTAGGAAACTCCAACCGACCCTGTCAAATGCCTTTTCGGCATCAACTGCCATGGTTAAGAGCGGGAGACCCTTTTTCTGAGCCGCGTCCATAATATTTATGATCCTTCTTGTATTTAGACACGAGGTTCTACCGGGTACGAAACCTATTTGGTCCGGGTGTATTATCCATTTAAGGATTTTTTTCAGTCGTTTCGACAGAATTACTGCAAACAATTTGACGTCCGTGTTAATTAAAGAAATGGGTCTGTAACTTGTCACTTCTGTAGGTGGTTTATCTAGTTTTAGTATGGGCAGAACATTTGCTCTCATCATCTCTTCTGGGAAAGTACCTACGTTGACACAACTATTATAAGTGCTTGCCAGATGGCCACTTATTTGGTCCGCAAATATTTTATAGAACAAGTTAGTAAACCCATCTGGGCCTGGGGTTTTTTCTTTTACTAGGTCTTGGATTGCATTCTTTACCTCTAATTTTTTTATGGGTTGATTTAAGCTATTTTGATGTTCTTGTGGGATTTTCGGTATTTTAATGCTGCTTAAATAATTTTTAATTTGGTCGATGGGACTATTCACTTGTAGATTATAGAGTTGTTCATAATATGCGTTAAACTTTGACCCAATATCCTTGGGGGATATATAAGAAGTGTCTTGGTCTATTATTTTTGAGATTCTGTTGGTTGCTTTTTGTTTTCTAAGTCTATCCGTCATCATTTTATTCGTTCTATTGTTTCTAAGATAATATTTTGCTTTAAGTTTTGCTAAATTTTTTGTTATCTGTTCTGTCTCGTAATTATCTATTTTTGTCTGTAGCTCCTTTATCTGTCTAACTTTATCTTCCGTTGGTTCTTGTTTATTTTCCTGGGATATTTTTTGTAATTTCACATAGAGCCCTTGGGGATTATTGTCTTTTTTATTTTGAGAGATGCTATTTATTTGTATTAACTGTCCTCTCAGGACTGCTTTGAAAGCACACCAGGTGTTAGCTGGATTGGTGTCTCCGGAATCGTTTTCTTTAAAGTAGCACTCTATACATTTTAATAATTTTTCCTTATTATCCTTATTGTTTAAAAGACCATCGTTCAATCTCCAAGTGGTTCTATTTTTCTGGGTCCACCCCTCTTTGACACTCAGCAGCATTATACTATGGTCTGACCATGTGTTTTCTTTTATATCGATTTTAACTATTTTGTTGATTAGGTCCAAATTTCCCCAAACCATATCTATACGGGAGTAGGAGCAGTGCACCCTTGATAAGTGCGTATAGTCTCTCGTCTCTGGATTCATGGTTCGCCATGAATCGTAATAGTCAAATCTTTTCATTGCACTAGTCAATGCTTTAGCTTGTTTTATTACCCTTTTGTCCATTGCCCCTCCTTTTGTTAGTTTTTTATCCAAGGTGTGGTCGAGAACACAGTTAAAATCCCCTGCCACTATGCATATCCCTAACTTGATTCGGTCTACCTTCTCTAGGATTTTGTTTAGGTTGGTTATAGGTGCTACGTTAGGTAAATATACATTGACAATTGTGTACCTTATTTCGTTAATCTTACATATGATGATTATAAACCTACCCTCTGAATCTGTGTCTTGATACTCTATTTCTACTTTAACTTTACTAGATATAACTATAGCCACTCCTCTTTTTCTTTTGTCCCCAAGGGAGGCATGCATAATATTTGGGAATCTCCTTCCCCCCCAGTTATGCTTTTCTTCCTTACGCCAATGAATTTCTTGGATCAGGCATATATCCACCTGTTCTTGCACCAAGAGCTTGTAGAGTTTTGATCTTTTATGGGTGGTGTTGAGGCCCTGCGCATTCACTGAGGCAAACCTAACCATGTCTATCCCTCTCCCTCCCCCCCACCTCCCCCCCCACCCCCCCCCCCCCCCGCAGCCCGGGCACAACACAGAGAAAACAGCATACACACACACATATACAACACGTACCCTGTATCCCCTTCCGAAGGACACTCCTGTACCTCTTCCAACCGGGCGGCCCCCCCAAACCCTTCCCCATAGGGCACTTCGGTTGACCCTCTACCCTTTAATAGGGTCATGTGTTTGGATTCAAACACCTAGTGGGGATTATATTTCCCCCGCTGAACCGCAAATTATTTATTCATTTCCTTGCCCCGCCAAAAAAAATAAAAAAAAAAATTTAACTTTGACGTCCGTTGCTATTGGTGCTTTACTTGCTATTGTGCTATTCATACTCAATTTTAAGCTTCCTCAATTTTTAACCACCCGTGGGGGAAGGGAGGTGTTTAAGTGGGTTGTCCTGAAATGTGCTGGTGTTTAAGTAGGTTATCCTAAAATGTGCTCTCTGTGGACTTTGTAACTTTCAATTTTGTGTATTTAAATAGTGTTTAGCAGTTTTCTTTATGATTAAACTTATTTCAGTGCGTGTAACTCTTTTACTCCTTTCTCTTTCCTTCTCTTTCTTTTTTTCCCTTTTTTTTTCTCCTTTTTTTCCCCTTCCTCTCTTCCCCTTTCCCCTCTTTCCCTTTTCCTTTCCCTTTCTTCCTCCCTTTCTACTTTTCTTTCCTTTCCTTTTATTTAATCGTACGCATGTGTAGTTCTTAACGTTTTAGTAATATCATGATATCGTGACTCGTGATTTATGAGTGAAGTATTAAACTCTATTAAATCTTAAATAATACCCTATTAATTTTGTGTTCCTTATCTCAGTATAGATTACTTTAAATACTCCTATAAATGTAATCCTTTCCCCTTTTCCTTCTTGTACTTTGTGTTTGACACTCTTATATGTTGCTTACCCTTTCTTTCCCTTTTTTTTTTTTTTTTCCTTTTTCCTTTCCCTTCCCTTCTTCTCCCTCCTTCCTTCCCTTTTCTCCTTCCTACCTTTTCTTCCCTTCCTTCTTCTTCCTTCTTAATTTACTGCCCCTTAATTCCTCTCATTCAACTTCTTCCACTTTTACTCCCCCCTTCTCCTCCTGCACTTCTCCTCATATATTACCAAGGTGGCCAAAAAAAAAAAAAAACCGCAGAGAGAAATGGTAAATAAGTGTGGACATAGCTATGTCCGCCTTAGCTGTTAATATTTTTGTCTAGCAGCCATGACTTTAATTTTTCCGGAGACTCGAGTACGGTCTGATGTTCATTGTATTGAATTATTAACTTCGCTGGAAAACCCCACCGGTATTTTATGTTCTTCTGTCTCAAGAACACCAGGGATTGTTGAAAGGATTTCCTCCACATCCTTGTGGCGTATGAGAGATCTTGGAAAATTTGTATCTCCCTATACTCATCACTGATGTCTTTGCTCTCTCTCTTTGCTTGCATAATTGATTCTTTAAAAGTAAAATGTAGAAAATTCACTATTACATCTCTTGGATGTTCTGAGGCAGGGCCTTTTGGATTATATATTCTATGTATTCTCTCCATGTCCGCCTCACTGTCCCTTGAGTCTATACCTAGTTCCTTGAAATATGTAATCAGATATTCTTTTAGTTGATCCCTGGAAACTGATTCTGGAATATTTTTAAAACGTAAATTAGATCTTCTTGATCTGTCCTCTAGATCACTGATCTTCCCTTCTAGTTGGGACAGCTTTTTATCTTGTTCTTGATTAGTTTCTTTCAGAGTTGTTATTTGTGTGTACAAGTTTGCCATTTTTTCCTCAATGGACCCGACTTTATCTCCCAGTACCCTTATTTCTTGTTTGACTGTCATTGCACTTTTGGTTATCTCTGTTGTGATATGCTCTAAATGTGAGTCAAGTTTCTCCAGAAAGAGGTCTCGAGTGACATATTTTTCTGATATTAATATTGGGTTTTCTTGGGACTGGTGGGGGTTTCCTTGAGGCAAGGTAAATGATGTTTCTATTATTTTCTCAGATGTCTCTGTGTTATTGGATGGAGAAAAAAATCCTGACAACCGTTTAGTTTTGGGGTCCTCTTTCCTGTCTCTTTCTTTTGCTTTTATTGGTTTTCTACTTGCCATATTGACTTTTCCTGTGTCCTTTCTTTTTTCCCCTTTTCTTCCTTCCTCTCTCTCCTTTCTTCTCTTTTCTTTCTTTTCCCTGTAGTTGTTTCTATCCTTCCCTCCTTATCCTTCGTTTCCTTCCCATTTTCCTTTCCCTTTTCTCTTTTCTTTCTTTCTTTTCTTTTTCTTTCCTTCCCTTTCCTTTTCTTCCCCTCTCCTTCCCTCTTTCTCTTTCCTTTCCTTTTTCTTTCCTTCCCTCCCCGTGTTCTCTTCTCCCCTTTTTCTCCTTCCTTCATCCCCCCCTCTTCCTTCCCTTTTGCCTCTTTAGGGTGTAGCTTGGCACGTTTAGCTTATTTAAATATATAGGGAGGCTTTGTTTGCATGGACCGATTTCGTGCCTTAGGCCCTATCCGGGTTGTACAAATTTTTTCTTCTTCTTAGTGTGGTCTAATTTTAGGGCTTACGAGCAGTTTATATCTTGGGGTATATACCTTTTCCTTCCTTTCTCTTTCCTTCTCTCCCTTTCCCCCTTGGGGCCTGATTCCCTTCAGCGACAATTCAGAGTGACTTATTTTGAGGGCTTACTGACAATTTGGGGTGTAACAGGCCCTTTTGAGCTCCCTTTTTTTTTTATGTAAGCCACCGCTCAGTATATCGTTATTCACGAGCTCTAATTCGTTTTATAATACTGTCCACACAGTGCTCCCCCCTCTTTTACTTTAACCACCACCCTTCAATAGCAGTACGGTAATACAGTTTTACTTTAGGTTGATCACTTAGCTTTGATGTTGCCTCAGTCTGCACGCCTAGTTAGTGGGACGTTTTTCTTCCTATTTCGCTTTTCTCCTTCCTTAAGTCCTCCGTTTGTCTGTTTCTTCTGTTCCGCAGTTCACGGATTTTTAGGACGCGGCGTCACCAATTAGGCTTCCGATTCTCCTTCACTCTCTGCTTCTTTCTTCAGCTCCGTATTTCATCTCCTACTTCCAGCTCTCTACTCGCTGCTCAGCGGCTCAGCGGGGGTTTCAGCATCCCACCTCTTCCGGTGCTACCACGTCATCACGTCAGCACCTCCCGAGTGTTCTGGATTTTTGTATAAATTTAGTTTTATTGTTTTATTATTAGTGTATTGTGTATTTATGATTTTATTGTACTTTAACTTACTTGTATTACTTTGATCTGTAATGTGAGGTGAGGGAGGCAGATCCTAAGTGGTCAGATCAATATAGGGTTAATATTGATCTGACCAGGCAGTGGGGGTGCTCATCAGAGCATACCTACTGCTTGTCAGTCTGCCTGGAAGTTACAGATTGCCTCTGTGATGAGGCAATCGTGTGACTGCTTGAAGAGCACAGGAGGCAGCTACTTCCTGCCTCCTGTGCTATTGCCCTTAGAAGGGCAGCGCATAGCCCTTCGACGGGCAAGTGACCAAGATCGTGCATTTTTTTGGTGTGTTGCTGATTGCCTCGACTTGCGAGGCAATCAGCAACACTTAGAGATCAAAGGAAGCAATTCAATTTGCATAAATAGGATAACTTGGGAATTGCTGGAATTATACTGTGAATGCTTTTTTTCATTAGTTTTATTGCTTGTATCCATTCCTCATGGGAGAAGGAGACCCCTGGGTCCCGCCCCAAGCTAGTCCAAGGGGTCATCTTCTCACATGGTTGCAGACCATACATAAAGTGGGAAACCCCTGAGACCACTTTTGTTTTAGGTGTTTTGATATTAATTCGCTTATTGGTCCCTTCTCCAAGGTTATCCCTTTATGGAGGTAACTTTTTGGTCTCAAGTAATTAAAGACTTCCCTTGGAGGGAGGTTCCGACCAGACTGCACCGCATCGAACAGATTCAGTATACCTTGTGGTGCTATGTATGCTACCGTATTATTATCATTCAGTTTCCAGGTTAATAGAGCGATGTTTTCTATGTCAAATTCTAAGGTCTCTATTGGAGTATCCAGGGAAATTTGACCGCTGTTCCCAAGAATCTTCTTTCTCATACTAGCTATGGTAGAACAAAGGTCTTTTTAAAAGGGAATTTTTTACCCATCACCCTCTAACTCCAGAACAAGCTAATAGGTTGTCCCACCTCAAACCTTTTAATTTCCAGCCAATTTGGCGGTGTTGTTGATGTGTTATCCCAAGCTATTGTGTGGGCTATCATACAGGAATTGTGCAGACTATGTATGTCAGGAAAGGATTTAACATCTCGTTGTAACAATTTTAAGGCAACTCTGGGTTTTTTACCTTGCCAAATATACTCTGTAGCAAGCTTCTGTAAATTGTTTAAAATAGTCAGATCTACTTTCAGTGGGATATTTCTAAATAAATAGGATAACTTTGGAATTATATAGGCGTTCATAACTTCAACTCTACCGAACCAAGATATTTATGTACATTTACAATCGTTTAAATTTTTCTTAATTTCTTTGAAATTATGAAATTTTATTTCATAGTTTAATCTGACAGTGTCATCTAAATCTAATGTCAGCCTAATTCCCAGATATTCTATATATTTATTTGTCCAATTAAAGCCGAATTTTGACTTGATAATTGCTGAGTCTTCTTCTACTACGTGGCCCAGCCTTATTTGGGTTTTGTTAAAATTCAATTTATAGTTGAAATATCTACCGAACTCTGCGATGAAACCAACTATGTTAGGGATGGATTTTATTGGATGTGTCACGGTTAACAGTACATTGTCTGCGTATAAGATGACCCTATTGTCCTTTGAGTTAATGCATACTTTTTGATCTTCTTATCATGCCGGCGAGTGGCTCCATTGATAATGTGTATAACATAGGCGCCAATGGGCAACTCTGCCTCGTCCCATTCTTCACTTCAAACCATTCTGAGTGAATCAGCTGTTGGTGTCGAATAGAGAATCATCGTGGTGTCCCTGAAAAGGCCCCCGATGCCAAAGGCCTCCAGAATCTCCCCAAGGTAGCGCCAGCTAACTTTATCGGCATCGAGGGCCATCAGGGCAGCCGGGACCTTCTGTCTGTCTATATGGTGGATGATATTAAAAGCACGTCTGGTATTGTCGGTTGTTCCCCTACCTAATACAAATCCACTTTGGTCATTGTGAATTAAATCCGGTATCACCAATTTTAGCCTCTCAGCCAGAATCTTTGAATACATATTTATGTCCAGATTTATGAGCGAGATCAGCCTATAGTTTACTGGAGATGTTGGATCCTTATTGGGCTTGGGTATCAGGGTGATTGAGACCTGGAGCAGTTCGACTGGGATTCTATCTTTCTTGGTTAGCTGTGTAAATAGTCTTAGCAATAGTGGTGCTAATTGTTTTTCAAATCTAAGGTAATACATATAGTGTGGTGCCGTGCTCCCAGGGCACCACCCAAGTCACCAAACGTAGTCACACAGAATATAAAGGACCCAGCACTCAGGAATCAAATAATGGAGGTCTTTATTCAAAAAATGCAGTCAACGTTTCAACCCTTGCAGGTTTTTTTCAAGCTTGCATGGCATGCTAGTGGGTATTATGAAAATCTCCAGGGCCTGTCCATAGCCTCTATCCAGTGAGTTTCTTGAATCAGTCCAATATCTATTCTGTTCTCCATTAGCGTGTTGTACAAACAGCCTCTCTTATGCATTGTGTTAAGTCCCTTGGCATTTAACCCCTTAAGGACAGAGCCTTTGAAACATTTTTGTCCTTTCTGGACAATGGCTATTTTAACATTTCTGTGCTGTTTGTGTTTAGCAGTAATTTTCTTCTTTGTCATTTGCTGTACCCACACATATTATATATTGTTTTTATCGGGACAAGAAGGGCTTTCTATGGATGCCATCTTTTTGATCATATCTTATCATATTATTAAAAAAAATAATAAAATATGGTAAAAAAAAAAAATACACACATTTCTTTGTTTTTATTTGAAACAACTTCTCCTCATCGACAATAGCGAACGAAAAAACATGCTAAATAGATTCTACTATTTCTCCTGAGTACAGGGATACCCCCCATGCATAGGTTTGTTGGGTTGTTTGGGGGCTAAAATGCCAAATTTTTGAGGTGCAGTTTTTTGTTTTCCAACTTGAAATTTTTACATGCAGACAGCCTGCACCCATGTCCCATTTGGGACATATTTGAAGCCAGCTAGTGTATTTTACCCCATCAACCCATATATTTTTTAAAAGAAGACACCTTAGGCTATCTCAAATGGTGGTATTTTTACACTTTCCATGCACTAATTCTACCACCAGCCTTTGTCAAACTTTGTGGTAGTAATTTTTTTGTGTTTTTTTTTTCACAAACCTTGTACTTCAGACATGAATTCACAGATTATGGTATGTGTCACTGCCAAATAACACCCTAATAAGTGTTCAGCAACATCTCTTGAGTATAGGGATACCACCCATGCATAGGTTTGTTGTGTTGTTTGGGGGGTAAAATGCCAAATTTTTGAGGTGCAGTTTTTTGTTTTCCAAATTAAAATTTTGACATGCAGACCGCCTGCACCCATGTCCCATTTGGGACATATTTGAAACCAGACAGTGTATTTTACCCCATCAACCCATATATTTTTTAAAAGAAGACACCTTAGGCGATCTCAAATGGTGGTATTTTTACACTTTCCATGCACTAATTCTACCACCAGCCTTTGTCAAAGTTTGTGGTAGTAATTTTTGTGTGGTTTTTTTTCACAAATATTGTATTTTAGACATAAATTCACAGATTTTGGTATGTGTCACTGCCAAACAATAACCCAATATGTGTTCAACAACATACCCTGAGTACAGGGATACCACCCATGCATAGGTTTGTTGGGTTGTTTGGGGGCTAAAGGGCCACATTGTGAAGGTGCGCATTTTCAACTTGGAATATTGACGTGTAGTCAGCCTGAGCCCATCTTTCATTTGGGACTTTTTTTTAAGTAGGACAGTGTATTTTACCCCAAAAAGTATATATTTTGTAAAAGTAGACACCCTAGGCTATTTTAAATGGTGTTATTTTAACACTTTCCATGCACCAATTCTACCACCAGCCTTTGTCAAAGTTTGTGGTAGTCATTTTATTGTGTATTTTTTCCCACATACATTGCACTTTAGACACAAATTCACATATTTCGGTATGTGTCACTGACAAACAATACCACAATATATGTTCAGCAACATCTCCCGAGCACAGGGATACCACCCATGCATAGCTTTGTCAGCTTTGTTAGGGGTTGAAAGGCTACATTTGAGAGGTGCGCTTTTTGATTTTCAAACTTGGAATTTGAACATGTAGAGCAAGGAAGGGGTTAATAGCTCTTATAAGAGCCTTTGTAGTACTGTACAAAAAAATTAACCCCTAAAAATGCACAGACAAGAAAAAATGTTCTGCTGTGCAGTGATCAGTGGCAGGGAAGGGGTTAATACACTACACTATACAAAAGGTATGGCTTTTATAAAAGCCCTTGGGACTCACAATTTATTAACATTTTATTTAATTTATTACAATTTAAAAATTATGTTATACAGATCTGTCTCTTTCCCTCACTAAAACTCAAGTGAGGAGAGGGAGGCAGATCCATATGGGTCAGAACAATATTTCCGAACCAGACGAATGGTGATGCTCATCTGAGAAATCACCAAACCACCTTTGCCACTGATCGGCTGTTACTGATCGCTATACACGTGTTCAGACAGCTTTAAAAGGAATACACGTAATCCCCTAGTGGGTATAATTAACCCCTAGTGAGTCTGACAAAAAAAATGCTGATAGCAAAAAAAAATCCTTCGGCGACTAGATTGCTCCATATGCGCTGCTTAGGCAGTGACCATATGCACTGCTTAGGCAGTGACCATATGTGCTGCTTAGGAAGTGATATACGGCAAGGAAGGGGTTAATAGCTCTTAAAAGAGCCTTTGATATACTGTAATAAATCAAAGTAAAAAAAATAACCCCTAAAAAAATGCACAGACAGCAAAAAATGTGCTGCTGTGTAAGATCACTGCGTACACAGCTATCAGTTGCAGGGAAGGGGTTAAATACTGGAAACGGCTTTTATAAAAGCCTTTGGGTCTCAATTCTATTAAATATATTATAATTAAAAACTTACATTATACAGCTCTGTCTCCCTCCCTCACTAAAACTCAAGTGAGAGGGAGGCAGATCTACACGGGTCAGATCAAATATTTACACATATTGATCTAACCAGACGAATGGTGATGCTCATCTGAGCAAACGCCAACCCGCCATTGTCACTTATCAGCTGTTACTGATCGCTATACATGCGCTCAGACAGCTAAAAAAAATTTTTTACGTTAAACGTAGTCCCCTAGCGGGTATAATTAACACGTGACGGGTGTAATAAAAAAGTTTTAAAAAAATTAAAAATGCTTCTGCAGCAAGATTGCTGCATTTGCGTCAGATCGCTGATTAGGCAGTGATCTACGGCAAGAAAGGGGTTAATCTCTCTTAAAAGAGGTTTTTTTATACTGTAATGAATTACAGTAAAAAAAAATAACCCCTAAAAAATGCACAGACAGCAAAAAATGTGCTGCTGTGTATGATCACTGCGTACACAGCGATCAATGGCAGGGAAGGGGTTAAATGGCTTTTATAAAAGCCCTTGGTGTTTAAAATTTTATTAAATATTTTTTTTATTATTTTATTTTATTTTTTTACTTGATCTGATCTGTCTCTCTCCCTTACTAAAAGTAGTAAGGTGAGGGAGGCAGATCAATACTTGTCAAAGGCAATATTTAGTAATATTGCCTTTGACAGTATGATTACCATACATGCCTGCACACAGATCACATAGATCTGTTGTGCCGGCATTGATTGGCTCCCCCTAGAGCATCGGAAGTGAAATACTTTCACTTCCGATGCTCTTGCCATTAGAAGGGAAGCGCTGCCTGTACAGGCAGAGTTCCCTTCTACTGAGCCGATGGGGTCGCTCAGGAGAGCGACCACCATCGGCTCTGGGCAGCCTGGAGGTGTTGTTAAGTGCCTCGCTGGCGAGGCACTTTAACAACACCGCAGATGCTTAGAAAGCGAACGATCGTTCGCTTTCTAAGCACATGTGTGCAGTGGGCGCAGCCATTTTTAAATGGCTGCTACGATCACTCCGTGGAGTGATCGTAGCGCGCCCCTGCACATTTGGGGGGTGTTGCACAATGCCTCTACCTAGAGGCATTGTAGCAACACCGTTAGGTGCCAGGCACGTCAGCTGTCGGCAAGTCCACGATTTGCCGTGACGTGCCTGGCACGTCATCTGTCGTTAAGGGGTTAATGATACAAATTTAATCGACATTCCTCTTGTAAGCCCTCCGTCTCCCTCTCCCTCCCGGGATCACTCATTCCACAACATACGCAACCATACATATACTCATCTGATTCTCTCCTCCCCAGTATTACCCCGACATTCGACATTTAGACTCAATCTGTATGATACAGTCTTCATGCCCATTCCTGTGTACACCACAGCATTAATAGATCTAGCCAAGAGAGCACAGCTAACCCCTAGTTTTTGATAGATAATTTCCTCTAGGATCTAAGAGTGTGGGACCTTTTATTACTCTTAACATATCCTAAATATTTAAAAGGCAATTTATTTTTCCTTTACTATTTCTTTCCTCACCTCCTCCTCCCTTCCTTCCTGTTCTCTCTTGTGAAATATGCAAGGATCCGGCTATATAGATGTGAAATATGCAAGGATCCAGCTGTGTAAATGTGAAATATGCAAGGATCCAGCTGTGTAAATGTGAAATATGCAAGGATGTGAAATATGCAAGGATCCGGCTGTGTAGATGTGAAATATGCAAGAATCTTGCTGTGTAGATGGGAAATAGGTAAGAATCCGGCTGTGTAGATGGGAAATATACAAGGATCCGGCTGTATTTATGTGAAATATGCAAGGTTCCGGCTGTATAGATGTGAAATATGCAAGGATCCGGCTGTGTAGATGTGAAATATGCAAGAATCTTGCTGTGTAAATGTGAAATATGCAAGGATCCGGCTGTATAGATGTGAAATATGCAAGGATCCGGCTGTGTAGATGTGAAATATGCAAGAATCTTGCTGTGTAGATGGGAAATATGCAAGAATCCAGCTGTATAAATGTGAAATATGCTGGGATCCGGCTGTATAAATGTGAAATATACAAGGATCCGGCTGTATAAATGTGAAATATACAAGGATTCGAGGGGGGGGGGGGTGTAGATATGAAATATGTAAGCATCCAGCTGTATAGATGTGTAATATGCAAGGATCCGGCTGTGTCGATGTGAAATATGCAAGGATCCGGCTGTATAGATGTAAAATATGCAAGGATCCGGCTGTGTGAATGTGAAATATGTAAGGATCCGGCTGTGTAGATGTGAAATATGCGTGAATCCATGTGTGTAAATGTGAAATATTCGTGGATCCGGGTGTGAAAATGTGAAATATGCGTAGATCCGGTGTGTAAATGTGAAATATACGTGAATCCGGCTGTGTAAATGTGAAATATTTATGGATCCGGCTGTGTAAATGTGAAATATTTGTGGATGTGGTGTGTAA
The DNA here is from genome assembly GCA_036172795.1 of Pelodytes ibericus. Taxonomy (NCBI): domain Eukaryota; kingdom Metazoa; phylum Chordata; class Amphibia; order Anura; family Pelodytidae; genus Pelodytes; species Pelodytes ibericus. The sequence continues at coordinate 29,896,955 of CM069860.1, forward strand.
ATGGGAAATATGCTTGGATCCGGCTGTGTAAATGGGAAATATTTGGATATAATGGGATAAATTAACCCTGGCAAATGATGGATAAATTAACCCTGGCAAATGATGTCTAAATTAACCCTGGCAAATGATGTATGAATTAACCATGGCAAATGATGGATAAATTAACCCTGGCAAATGATGGAGAAATTAACCCTGGCAAATGGTGGGGAAATTAACCCTGGCAAATGATGGAGAAATTAACCCTGGCAAATGGTGGGGAAATTAACCCTGGCAAATGGTGGGGAAATTAACCCTGACAAATGATGTATGAATTAACCCTGGCAAATGATGTATAAATAACCCTGGGAAATTAACACTGGCAAATGGTGGGGAAATTAGCCCTAGCAAATGATGTATGAATTAACCCTGGCAAATGATGTATAAATAACCCTGGCATATGATGGAGAAATTAACACTGGCAAATGGTGGGGAAATTAACCCTAGCAAATGATGGAGAAATTAACCCTGGCAAATGATGGAGAAATTAACCCTGGCAAATGGTGGAGAAATTAACCCTGGCAAATGGTGGGGAAATTAACCCTGGCAAATGGTGGGGAAATAACCCTGGCATATTATGGAGAAATTAACCCTGGCAAATGATGGAGAAATTAACCCTGACAAATGATGGTTAGTGATGGTCTGTGCAGAACGGAAATGCCCCCTTCCCTGCAATGAGATATAGCAGCAGGGAGGGGGGATATATTGAGTAACATTTTTTTTTTATTATTTTTTTTAAATACACCACTTGTATGATTATGTGACAGACTGGATGTATGTATGAGTGTATGTGGCAGACTGGATGTGTGTGTGTATGTATGAGAGTATGTGACAGACTGTACGTATGTATGTGATAGACTATGTATGTGTGAGACTATGTATGAGTGTGTGTGTCTATGTGACAGATTGTTTGTATGTATGTATGTATCTGTGTGACAGACTGTATGTGTGAGTGTTTGTCTGTGACAGACTGTATGTATGAGTGTGTCTCTGTGACAGACTGTATGTATGTATGAGTGTGTCTCTGTGACAGACTGTATGTATGAGTGTGTCTCTGTGACAGACTGTATGTATGAGTGTGTATCTGACACTGTATGAGTGTGTGTCTATGTGACAGACTGTATGTATGAGTGTATGTGACAGACTATGTATGCATGTACGAGTGAATGTGACAGACTGTTTGTATGTATGAGTGTGTGTGTCTATGTGACTGACTGCATGTATGAGTGTGTATGTGTGTCTGTATATGACTGCATGTGATTGTGTGTATGTGCTGTTGTCTGGCTCCTAGATTTTTTACTGGCTCCTAAAACTCAGTTAAGTTCGTCAAGCCCTGGCATAAATGCAACTAGTTTTATACATCTATTTGGGGTCTACCTCAAGCTTTTGAAACGGCTGGAAATATTTCATATTTTACAGGTTTTGTTTTGTGATTATAAACGTAATATTTTTTTGCTGCGAGGGTGGTGGGTGCATGGAATAGCCTTCCAGAAGAAGTGGTAGAGGTTAATACAGCGAAGGAGTTTAAGCATGCGTGGGACAGGTATAAGGTTATCCTAGATATTAGGATATTTAAGACTGACCACACCTGTACCTATGCATCCTATACCTTTATCTTATATCTATACCTTTACCTTATATCTATACCTTTACTTATGCATTACTATACCTGTATCTTATATCTGTACCTGTGCATCCTGCACCTGTGTCTGTCCTAATAGCTTATATCCGTACCTATGGATCCTGTACCTGTCCATATAGCCTAAATCTGTACCTATGCATCCTGTATCTTTATCTATATATGCATCTGTATCATATATGTACTCATGCATCATCATGTACCTATATTATTCTACATCTATCCTATATCTATACCTATGCATTCTGTACCTCTGTCTGTCTACCTATCGATCATGAGATATCATTGTATTTTAAGTATTATTAAAGCTGTGGGCTATAGCCCCAGATCATTTTTGAGCCTAGCAACGCCCCTGGGTACTGGTGTCAGAGGTATTGAACAGTAATCTCGAGACTGGTATATATGAATAAAGCAGAAGCAAAGTATAACAAGATGGATGCAAGCAGCCTCCATTTTGTGACAGTTTTTGAACATCCTTCTGTGTGTTAAAATCTTATTCTGTGTCCCTGAGGATAAAAGGAAATAAACCAAATATGTTACTGATAAGTTCATAGCATCACCGGAACAGATAAGGTGGCCATTGTTGTGCAAGGTTTATTACTCCAAAGCCACATCTCATTGTACTGATGCAGACACAGCTGTGTACATACTAGAGGAGAAGGGGGGCTTCTCTGCAACTTGCTAGCCCACCCAAACTGGCAGAAACTGACAGACACAGACACACTGAGATTATTGGGATTTTTGATTTGTAGAATCTAATAAGGGTTATTATAAATACACCTAGTTGATTCAAATCACCCAATAAAATATATAATGATATCACACCTTCACTAATAAATATGTAAAGTATAATTAATCCTACATATTAATTAGAATATTGTTTTTATTGTTTTATTAGTGTGGTATATATTTTATTATACATTTTTATGTAATGTGCAATGATAAGAATAAGAATATGATAAATATTTACTATAATTTGAAATTGTATTAACACTTCTATACATTGCAACATATATATTGTATTATATTATACTCACAATCCAGGTATAGCTATAAATCATGACATCATCTCATTTACATTAACACACCCATCCATTCAATTGGCTAGAAGTTACAGAAACAGGGTGTGAATCTGGAATAAGGTTTGGTTGATAAGTTGATACTGGGGGTGTAGAGAGGGACCCGAGATACCTGAAAAGACCTGGGGAGATGGATTTTGGGAGAGCTGCCACTAGTGGGGTGAGAGATGGGAATATTTTAGAAAAGGGCTGAGTCTCTCTCCTTCTGGGGAGAACTCAGGAATATGAGGCTTTTAATAGCACATGTTCACTATAACAATAGAAATCTCCATACCCATAGTATTGAGCTAAGTCCCAGGAGTAACTCCCATCACTCAATTCTTCAATGGAAGGAGTCTCAACTGCAAACCAACCTCTGCCGGTAATGTATAAATGTGGTAATTTGTTTCTAGCATAATCTCATTTTTTATGGATGTCATTAGCATATATATTTGGGTAAATTTAACTTAAATCCCACAATTTCTGGGATCTATATGTTTTAGCCTGGTGTTTATCTGTCAGCCTTTCTGCAGAAGGAAGCCAGAGGAATATCCTATAGATATTACCAAGAACCATAAGTTCTTATAGTCTAGCTATTTACCCAAATATGTCATATCTAATCTCCAGAGATTATATAAGATTCTCATTTTTAAAGTCTTAGCTAGAATACATACATTATCATTTACCGAGCAGATTAAGAAATAGCCACCATGAGTAGTTATATGATTTAGTAATATTACCTTACCTAAGCAGAGTATATGTTGGTAATTTGTAGGTAATTATGGTGTACTGTCATTAACCATTTTAAATACTAATCATTATCAATGTAGGTTGTATCTAAATAAAATGCATGGCCATCTTATGGTCAGAAATGTACTGCATAGAAAATTATTCTACATGCATGTTGATATAGGAGCTGCATAATTCATGTTTTGTCCTACTTACTTATGTTATAAGTCATACATGTGAATTATGATTAACATCTATTGATATTGTATTTTGTTGTTATGCTATTTTGCTTACCGTTTGATCTTTATTCTATATTAAATAAATTCATTATTATTTTATTAATAATTGTTGCATTATATTTACTTTTGTAAAAACGTCATCCAAACTCTCTTATACATAACGAATATATAGAAATCATCAATTTTCTGATTTTTTTATGATTCATAATTAATAACTCATATTCATATTTTATGGTTATTAATAATCCGACACTGGGGAAGGGGGGGGGGGGGGGGTGGAGGGTGACAAAATCCTGGCATATTAAATGGGAAAATCCTGGCATATTGAGGGAAAAAATCCTGGCATATTAAATGGCATATTAGAGGGGCAAAATCCTGCATATTAAATGACATATTGGAGGGGCAAAATCCTGGCATATTAAATGGCATATTGAGGGGCAAAATCCTGGCATATTGGGTGGAAAAATCCTGGCATATTTTATGGCACATTGAGGGGCAAAATACTGAAATAATAAATGTCAAAAGAATGGCACATTGAGGGGCACAATACTGGCATATTAAATGGCATATTGAGGGGCAAAATATTAGCTAATTAAATGGCACAAGAATGGCATATTGAGGGGCAAAATAATGGCATATTGAGGGGCAAAATAGTGTGTCTCATGTTATGTGTGTATTGGTGTCACTGTGTGTGTAAGTGGTAAGGGTGTGTGTGTAAGTGTGTCACAATATTCAACTCATGCGAGTTGAATATTTAGATGTATTTATTTTCCACACTATACATTATACTTTTATATATATAAAATGCATGGAGGTTTGGTGGTGTGGGAGGCGTGGCAGGTCAGAGGAGGGTGGCAACAAAATGCACCTTTGCCTGTGTAGACAAAAATCCTTGCACCGGCCCTGCGTAGGGGAGGGATTACAGTGTTCACAGCACTGTTAAAACTCATTGCACCTTCAGGAAACGGACCCAATCTTTGCCATTCACTGTGCAGCGTCTCCAAGCCGGGAGGATTGGACTGCAGCACCTTGTGGAGGCTTTACATTCATTTTCGAATTCGGAGAAGATAGCGGAGCCATCACAGGTTGCAGCTACAATATTTTTTTTGACCAGTTGTTCAACATCCATGTTTTGATGTGCCTGCTATACAACTAATGTATTTTTCGCTTCTTAAAAGTAAGGGGAAATGTCTGTGCGTCTTATAGAGCGAATGTAGAACATTTTCAGTACTTACCTCCTTGTTGCTCTGTCTCCTCCGTGCAGTCTTCCCAGAAAGGAAAGTCCAGTTGCATTTTTTTTCCCTTTTTTAACTTTATTGACCGGAGTTTCCTTCCCCTGTGCAGGAGGGAAGCCTGCACGTAGGATGACAGAGCAACAAGGAGATAATTACTGGCGAAGGGGGGAGGAGGGTGGCAAAAAACGAGCAAAATCCTGGCACTCAATAGAGTGACAAAATCCTGGCATATTGAATGGCTAATTACTGGTATATTAAATGGCCAAATCCTGGCATATTGAGTGACAAAATCCTGGCATATTAAATGGCAAAATCATGGCATATTGAGTGGCTAAATCCTGGCATATTAAATGGCTAAATCCTGGCATATTGAGTGACAAAATCCTGGCATATTAAATGGCTAAATCCTGGCATATTGAGTGACAAAATCCTGGCATATTGAGTGACAAAATCCTGGCATATTGAGTGTCAAAATCCTGGCATATTGAGTGGCAAAATGGAAAATATTATAGTCCAAAGCAGCTGGGATGCTAAAGGTGGATGTTGAACGCACCATCCATGGTGCAGAATGGTGTGCCTAAGGATAGCTGTATTAGTTTTGTCTCTAGCTTTGCTCATTACCACTACTTTGGGGGAGATAAGAATTTAGGAAAGATCTGTTCTTTGTTTTCCTCCTCTAAAAACTTGGTGCGTCTTATGGTCAGGTGCGTCTTATGTAGCAAAAAATATAGTACCTCTCTTAAGTGCAATGAAAACTTACCATATCAAACAAGTCTTCACTCTGTGCTGTCTTGCACCTATTTTTGCAGCTTACCATTCAGTGTCCCTTTACATTATTTTATCTTTTCCTATACAATATATTTTATATTTGCTCACATATACAGCTTTTAAGTTGAGGTCACAATCTACTTTTTCTCCCAGTCAAGTGTTTTGGGTAGGGGATTGTCTTTTACTATTTAACTTTATTGGGGACTACTGTTCTCTATCACTTTGAATCTGGCGTGTTCTGAACTGAACAAAAAGCCATAAAGTGGGAATAAAAAAAATCTCATTTGCCTTTTTTTTCCCTCTTGTGTATAAAACCCATTGTGACAGTTTTATACATACCACACAGGTGCAAGACCAAAAATATGACTGAAGGAATCAGAATTACACAAACCTGTGCCATAATTTATACAGAACACCCAGAGTGTATATATTGCGACAAAACATACTTTCTTGAGTGCCCTGTCCTGGGATTAGGGTTGAACACACAGTTTTCCTGAGTTTCAGAGACAATCCACACGCTGGTCTAGGTAAAGTTACCTTTTTATTGTAGCTATAAGATTCAAAAGCTTACAGCATAGGATATTTAAAATAAACAAAACAAAAGTTCCTGCTCTTCCCAACAGAAACATATTCACCTTTCTCTCTTTTAGTAGCTCCTGTTATACCTCACAGGATGCAAAAACACAATCCACTCTCCTTCTTGGCAGGGGGAGTACCTGTCATTAATTATTTTTTTTAGGTGAGGTAAATCAGACTGCTGGAACACTAGAACTAGATTCCTCACTTGCAGTCTCCCAGCAATTTCCAAAATGTGGATGAGGATCACTGGCCCACCCTTCTAAGCAAGTGCTCTATCCCAGGGCCCAAAACATACACTTACATGAGGTGCAATATTCATTTAAGATAACACAATTTCCTGGGGCTAATCTTCATAACATCAAGTAGGAATCGTGCAGTATTTGGGGAGATATAAATATTCCATTATGCACAATTCCTTGCTTTCGGTCACAATACTCATTCATTAACAATTTATCTAGCAGAAAGTATAGGTCAGTGGGGGGAGGTAGAAACATGGCGCACACTAAAACTGTGTGGCTTTCAGTGTCTGCCTAGCTGCACTGGTTCCAAACCTACAGGTAACCACATCATTGTCTTATTGTACAAAAATGCTCCAGTACTGTAATCAGTAAAATGTTGACTGGTCTTCAGACTTTATTTACACAACACAGAATTTTTTCAAGGTTGTAAAGTCTCTGCAGCATTGCAGCCACTTGCAAAGTAAAAACCTTTAGTTAAATTCAGGTGGTTATTGCATCAAGGAAGGCACAAATATTGAATGTGAAGTGAGAAACTTTTATCCATCATAAGAGGACACATATATAGCAACTGGGTACCTCCGTCAGAACTCTGCTTCCTTGTTGCGATCACCACATGAAGCCACCAGACAGAACCGCGGTTGTAGATAGCTACTCATATTCACCAGACAGGACCAGTGTAAGTGGAGAACAGAAACAACATTTATTGAAGAAACCAAAGTACATTTATGCACAACAAGTTCTGCTATAACATGATAGAACAATAGAACGTTTAAACTCACTAGTTGTAATTTAATCAATTCAGTATTAAAATTTGGTGCCAGAATAGCTGGTGACCAATCAGAACACTACAAAGGAAAGTAGGTGACCACGCTTTTCAGGCAGTAGGGGGAGCTCTTACCCAATTCGGCTGTAGCCGAATGTGTGAGTTCCAGGTGGTGGGGCTGACATACAAGCCGCTAAGGAGCTCCTTTGGCTGCGGTGATACATGTTCTGAGAATGGCTGTAATCACTGGGTAAACCAGGGGGAACTAGGGGCACTGTATGAGCCCTGAGACATGGACATATGTGGGGTACATAGACAGAGATGGGGAGAACAAGTAACAGCAGTAGTAGTTAACGGAGGGTGCCGTTACTGAACACAATAAAAGGTGGATTATTTCAACAAACCAGTAGGAACAGTGCCTACCCGGGACTTGTCCCAAAACACATGCAGCATCTGATGGCTCACCAAATAGCTGACAACATCCTCAAAGAGCGACGTGCTCATTTTCAGAACGGAGGATTGGCAGCCCCCGGTTGTTTCAGTGGACTGCAACTTTCCAACCCACACTGTCGGTCACTCACTAGACCTAGTATTCACTAAATCATGTGCCATCTCTTACTTTTCCCATTCACCTTTCCCCTTGTCTGACCACCACCTTCTTACCTTCTATCCCACTATACCTCAGTCGACTACTGCACGTCTCCCCCTGGCCGAATTCAAAAGACTGCTATCTAACTCCACCCTTCCGCTACTTACCACTGCTCTTCAAACCTCCCTCACCTCCTTGGAATCCACCTCATGTCCAGAGAAAGCAGCTAACTCTTATAACAGTATCCTCACCTCAGCCCTTGACAACATTGCCCCTGTTGTTGCCAAACGTGCCCGCAGACCCAACCAACAACTATGGCACACTAAGCAAACACGATACCTCCAAAAATGTACTCGCACGTCTGAGCGGCGTTTTAGGAAATCACGTTGCAAGGAGGATTTCCTTCATTACAAATTCATGCTGTGTTCCTACAACTCTGCTCTCGCTTAGTCCAAGCAACATTACTTCTCTACCTTAATATCCACCCACTCATCGAATCCCAAACATCATTCTCAACATTTAATGCTCTCCTCTGCCCTCCTGCTCCTCCGTCCTGCTCCGCTCTTACGGCTCAAGACCTTGCCTCTCACTTCAAAAACAAAATCGACGCTATCAGGTGTAACTTTACCTCCCGTGACTTGCTTCAACTACCTCCTGCCTCGTTCCCATCCCCCAAACCCACTCTGAATATCTTCTCCCCTGTAGCTGAGAAAGAGGTTGACGATCTGCTCTCCTGCTCGAAATCTACTACTTGTGCGCTTGATCCCATCCCGTCTCACCTTGTATCCTCTCTTTCCCCTCTACTTTGTCCAACTCTAACCCATCTCATCAACCTCTCCCTGTCCTCTGGAATAGTACCGTCAACCTTCAAGCAAGCCCAAATCTTCCCTCAACCCTACACTTCCATCTAACTACCGTCCTATATCCCTTCTCCCCTTCGTGTACAATTTGCTGGAGAAAACGGTGCACTCGCGACTGACAGACCTTCTGACTCACAATGACCTACTTGACCCTTTTCAATCTGGCTTTAGACCCTTACACTCTACTGAAACAGCCCTTACTAGAGTATCAAATGACCTCCTTGCTGCCAAATCTAAAGGCCACTTCTCGTGATGATTCTCTTAGATCTCTCTGCTGCCTTTGACATTCGTTGACCACTGCCTCCTTCTTAATAGATTATCCTCGCTTGGCTTAGGTGGTGTGGCATTCTCTTGGATTGAGTCGTACTTATCTGAGCGCTCCTATTCAGTGTCGTTTGCTGGAGCGACATCGTTAACTGTTCTGCTCTCTGTTGGCGTTCCGCAAGGATCGGTCCTTGGCCCGCTGTTGTTTTCCTTCTACACTACCTCTCTAGGAGAACTCATCTGCTCTTTTGGCTTTCACTACAACTTGTACGCGGATGATTCCCTGACCTCACTCCCTCTCTAGTGTTACGTGTAGCTGAGTGTGTCAGCCATCTCCGCTTGGATGTCTGTTCGCTACCTGAAACTGAACCTCTCCAAAACAGAACTGATTATCTTCCCTCCCTCAACCGCTGTCCCTACACCTGGGTTCACAGTCACCGTTGATAATACTACAATTGTACCGGCTGACCGTGTTCGATGTCTTGGGGTCACTTTTGACTCTGCTCTCTACTTCGTTCCTCAAATTCAGTCCTTGGCCAAATGCTGTCGGCTTCACCTAAGGAACATTGCAGAATTCGCCCGTTCCTCAGCGAAGAGACTGCCAAAATTCTAGTGCACTCGCTTGTGATCTCTCGTCTGGACTACTGTAACGGTCTTCTGACTGGACTACCTCTGGCTCGTCTGGCTCCCCTACAGTCTATCCAAAATGCGGCTGCCAGACTCATCTTTCTTGCACGTAGGTCTGATTCGGCGGCTCCTCTCTGCAACTCCCTCCACTGGCTTCCCGTCTGCTCGAGGATAAAATGTAAAATTCTGTCTTTAACCTACAAAGCCCTCCACTCCTCTGCTCCTACGTACATTTCCTCCCTTGTTAACCGTTACCTTAACCGTTGCGCTCCTCAAAGGGGTTAACACTCTCTTCTAATCTCATCACCACTTCTCACTCGCGTCTCCAAGATTTCGCCCGAGCTGCCTCCTCTCTCTGGAACTCCCTTCCCCGGAGCATCCAGCTCTCTCCCTCCTTTTCAAACTTTAAAAAGTCCCTCAAAACTCATCTCTTTAGAGAGGCTTACTACCCAACCCACTAGTTACCAATCACTCTGCCTCTATCCGATCCCACCTAGCTGGAACACACACTCCCTCTTTGACTTATCCCACTTAGTGCCTCCCATCCACTCTACTGTTACTACAACTTCAATCCCTCTGACCTCTTCAATCCCTTAATTGTCTCATGGACCCCATTCCCTCTACATATTAACATCAAGTTCAACCCTTCTACCTATCATTTCAGCGTTTTGATCCAAAAGAAGGCAAAAAAAAAAACCCTAAGGAAGCTATTTAGAATTTTGCCTCCTAGGGGGAAAAATTCCTACTTGACTCCAAAAGGGCAATCAGATTTCTCCTTGGATCAAAAAGCTCTATCATTAATGCTTATTTTATTATTAATACACCTGTATGTTCTGCTTTTGTAAAAAAAAAAAAACATCCAGACCATTTTTAAATGCATCTATTGTGGTTGATAGCACTACCTCTCTTGGCAGTGAGTTCCATAATTTTATTGTCCTTACCGTAAAGAATCCCTTCCTTGGCTGCCTATGAAATCTTTGCTCTTCCAGTCTCAGGGGGTGACCTCTTGTTCTTTGTACATTTCTGTTAATGAACAGGTCCCTGGAGAGCTCCTTATATTGGCCCTGCACATATTTATATAATGTTATCATATCCCCTCTAAGACGCCTTTTTTCTAAAGTAAATAAATGCAATTTTTTAAGTCTCTCTTCATAACTAAGATCCTCCAATCCCCTTATTAATTTTGTAGCTCTCCTTTGCACTTTTCTAGTTCCTTAATATCCTTTTTAAGGACTGGTGCCCAGAATTGTACTGCATATTCAAGGTGAGGTCTTACCATTGATTTGTGAAGAGGCAAGATGATGTCCTCCTCCCGTGAATCTATACCTCGTTTTGTACATGCCAATATCTTATTGGCCCTTGCAGCTGCTGACTGGCATTGGGCACTGTTGCCAAGTTTGTTATCTACAATGATTCCTAAATCCTTTTCGTTAGTAGTTTTTCCCAGGGAAATACCATTTAACGTATATGTTGCTTTGTTATTATTTTTCCCATAATGCATAACTTTACATTTGTCTATATTGAACCTCATTTGCCACTTTCTTGCCTAGTCCCCCACTCTGTGCAAATCTTCTGTAAAAAAAACCCATCAAGATTAGTCTTTATTACCTTACCTAATTTTGTGTCATCAGCAAACACTGAGACATGGCTCTCAGCACAACGTCGGAGATCATTAATAAACACATTAAAAAGAACAGGTCCCAAAACAGACCCCTGAGGTACTCCGCTCAAAACCCTGGTCCAATTTGAGGCTTTTCCATTTACAACAACCCTCTGTGTTCCATCTTTTAGCCAATTTTCAATCCAAATACATACATTTGCCCCCAATCCTATTTATCTCAATTTGTAGAGTAACCTTTTGTGTGGAACTGTATCAAATGCTTTAGCAAAATCCAAATAGATCACATCAACTGCCACACCTAGATCTATATTTTACTGACCTCTTCATAGAATGTTATTAAGTTTGTTTGACAAGTACCTGTCTTTCACAAAACCATGTTGACTTTTACTAATTATATTCTGATTCAAGATGTATTCTTGAGTGTAGCAATCCTTCAAATAATTTCCCCACTACAGATGTCAAGCTCACTGGCCTATAATTACCAGGCAGAGATTTTGATCCCTTTTTAAATATTGGAATGACATCCGCCTTTTTCCAGTCTGTTGGCACTATACCTGAACTGAAAGAATCCCTAAAGATCATAAATATTGGTCTGGCCAGAATTATGCTTAACTCTCTAAGGACCCTTGGGTGTATACCATCTGGCCCTGGGGCCTTGTCTATCTTAACAGAGTAAATTGCTTAAACACTTTTTCCTGTGTCCCTTTTTCAATGTTTGCAGTGACTGTTCCGTAACTTTCGGTAGCAGGGGCTCATCCATCTGTTCTTCCTTAGTATAAACAGAATAAGAAAAAGTATTTAAAATGTCTGCTTTTTCTCTGTGCTCACTTACCAAATTTCCCATTTGGGATAACAAGGGCCCAACATTTTCCCTCTTTAGCTTTTTTCCATTTATATACTTATAAAAAATGTTGGGGTTAATTTTACTCTCCTTAGCAATCCTTTTCTCGTTTTCCAATTTAGCCATTTTAATTGCCTTTTTGCAGGCTTTGTTGGCATCTTTGTATTTTATAAATGATAATGTTGATCCCTTGCTTTTATAATGTTTGAATGCCATTTTCTTGTTTTGCATTTCCTGTTTCACGGTACCGGTAAGCTACATTGTTTTTGATTTGCGTCTTTTGTATTTGTTTTCCCAAAGGTATATATTGGGATGTGTACTTTTGTAATGTGTGCTTGTAGATTGTAAGCTTACGAGCAGGGTTCTCTACCTAATGTACCAGTCTGTACTAGTTTGTAACTTAGTATGTAGTTCCCTTCTATGCTCTGTACCAAGCGCTACGAGAATTGGTGGCGCTGTACAAATAAATTTTAATGTAATGTAATGTAACTCGAGATCCGCTTAACAGTTCCACAACATTTTGCACTCTCATCGGTAATGCGATGGAACGTGTTTGGGCAAAGGAGTCGGATAGAGTTGGCACAGCCTTTCTGCACACTTTCAGCTTCCTGGACCAATCAGTAACCAGACTGATGGGCAGGACCCTCAAACGGTCCTATCACGGCATTGCCTACCCAGCTGTCAGGGCCTTTACCAGGTCAGGTAGGAGTTTTAGTGCAGGGATAGTAAAGGTGTCTGGTTGCATATTATTTATTGTGCAGAGTGAGAACAGATAAAGAAACAAAGCGCTAGGAAATGGAATAAAGACTGAAGGAGAGACAAAAGGGAACTTTAGCAAAGAACTGCAGAATAGGAAAAGGGTTTGAGTAGAAACTACAATATAAACAAAGAGCTATAGAACAGACTGTAGACAAAGCAGAGGTAGGGGTAAAGAGAGATACACAAGGGGTGAGGCCTGTGGTAAGGGTGAGGCCTGAGGTAAGTAGCTAAACAGGAACACCCAAGAGAGGGTGAGGTCTGAGATAGTTAGCTAAGCAGGTGGAACACCCTAGAGAGGATGAGGACTGAGCAGGGTAGCCAAGCAGAAGAAATACCCTAGAGAGGGTGAGGACTGAGAAGGGTGACTTAAGGGAGCAACTTAGCTGAAGAAATCTTCTTGTAGTCAGAGGGTCTCAGGAGATGCTGAAAATCATCCACTGGGCTGGTTGAGCCGCCCAGGTTCAGATTCCCAGTTCCTGGACAGGGTCACAATTCAAATGTGCTTTAAGCAGAGGATCAGGAACAGAAGCAGCAGCTCTCAGAAGTCAGGCATCCAACTTCAATGCAAAAGCACTGTTTGCAATCAACTGCTGCTATTTAAGCTGGGTGTGTTGTAAAAGGTAATGAGCCCACCTGACACCAAACATAATGGGAGAAATACACGCAAAATAAGGTAGGGAGGCCTCTAGAGGACTAAGGAAGTATACAAGCACATAAATTTGCTTGAAATGCATGAGTCAGAAGCTCAGTGTAGAACCCTGACACCAGCACTTTCCCCTAGTATGATGATGAGACAAATATGTATAAACAGATATTTATTAACAGTGCATAGGTATATGATCTCTCACAGTCTGTATAGTTGATTTTAGTTAGAAGAATGTGTGATACCGCTGCGTATGAGAGAAATATATCTATATATAATACTTGTTTAACAAAATTATTTTACAGGATAACTAAAAAAGGTACTAAAACCTGCGAGTGAAATGAGACAAAGAAAACTATGTGTATAAACAGATAGTGATAATAATCGGTGTAACCCAAAATGCATTATATATTAGACATGTGCATTAGTTTTCGGACGAATGCATTTTAGTCCGAAAATAGCATTTTCGTCCGAAAATAGCATTTTCGTCTGAAAATAGCATTTTCGTCCGAAAAACGAATAACGAAAATGCTAAACTAACGAAAGCCGAATGAACGAATGGTTAATAAACGAAAATCATTCGTCCATTCGTGCTATTGGCACCGAATATAAACCGAAATAGAGTTGTAACCGCTAAGTACCCTATTTCTGTCCATAACGTCTTAATTGCTTAGAATTTAGCAGGGCTAACCATGCAGGTATCTTTTAACAACAATATTATATAGATCAGCAGGTTTCTCTATTTATATTTATAAATAATTGGGAATACAATAAAAATAGGGAGTTGGAAGCAATAACCTTTTGTCTTTTTAAATCTTTTATTGAATATAAATAAATATAGATGTATAAAAATAGCTCAAAAATCCATAATAAAAGCAGAGTAAATAAAGTTAAATGTATATGCTTGCAAAAAGTAAATAAAATCACATACCCTCCTGGTTGTTTACAGGTTAATCTCCAATTCTTGTGTTAATGCTGTCGCATCAACATACGGTAGTCTCCTCATTATGTGTCAACTAACTGATAATCAGTGTTTATATAGATTTTAGATAACCTTACTTCCGGTCATTTATGGGCAGGAAAAATACCAAATGATACATTAAAACAGGTAACTATGGTTTACTTTGGGATAAATCTCGGTCAATCAAGAAAATATTAATTAACCTTTAGTCTTGATTTCTTCGCAAACAGTCAAGGCCATGACATAATAATGAGGTACATGTCCTGGGCTAGAAGGACAAAATGGTGTCTATATTCTAAACATCTTACTTGCGTAGCTGGGCGTGATACCAGTTTGATAACAGAAAGAACACAGTTGAAGCAACAAAACTTTCCACTGTAAGTAACAAAGTGGAAGAAGGGGGGTAACGAAACCTGTCATTTCTGAAAGTGCCCATAACAGAGTCCGTTTCTAGAAAGCCAATAGCATTATACATTCCATAACCCGAAAGTCTATAAACCGACTCTCTTTCGGTTTATAGACTTTCGTTCTATAGAATGCATGTAATGCTATGGGCTTTCTATAATCCGAAAGTCTATAAACCGAAAGAGATTCGGTTTATAGACTTTCGGTTTATAGAAAGCCCATAGCATTACATACATATACATTGTATGTAATGCTATGGGCTTTCTATAAACCGAAAGTCTATAAACCGAATCTCTTTCGGTTAATTTTTGTTTTTCTGTTTTTTTCGCTTTCCTTTTTATTTGATTTTTTTTAGCATGGGATGTTATAAATATTTATTAGTTAGACTGGATTACAACCTTTGTACATAACAATTTGCATAAGTTCTCAAGTTACATCCTGTGTACAATCACAAAAAACCATGACATGAATTTTTACATAGAATGAAGATTTACAGGCAGTTTTCTATACAATTCTAACTGTTAACCTGGTTTTTACAACTTTTTAAAACAAAACTGAAACCAAATTTGGAAGTCAAAAAAATAAATGAAATAGCAAAAAATATTCTCAATGGATGATACAAACACGCTATTCAGCCATTGCTGTTTACCATCTGAGCACATCACTGTAACAACTATACAGATATAACTGAATTGAATGCTCACATTCACATGCTCAATGCCTGATGAAATTATAACTTTTTAAATATTGTAATCTAATACAAAAATGTATACTTATTTACATAATAAAATAAAACTTGCTTCTTTGCTTCTTAATTATAACTAGAGAATGATCCCTTGCATTCTGCATCCACAATATCATTTTTAAGAACACATTTAACTATTTGATCACCAGAGAGAAGTGCAAACACCACAAAGCAATTTGTTGGTCCTTCTGTGGCTCTTAATGAATAAATTGCAAGAATAATTATCTGAAGTGATTCATTTTCAGTGGCCAGCATTGATTAATTCATTTTACTAAAATAATAAAAAACGACAGATTCATAAAACAGGTCTTGCACTGAAAAATAAAAGTTGGATGAATTTAAAAAAGGCAATTCAGAATACCTACAAATCTACTAGTTGCATCTAATAGGGATGCTAAGTAATCTTTAGGCACTGATGTCTTCAATTTTATTTTGTACTAGTTAGATTGTGCAGGATTAAATTGCAATTGATTTGTTTCTTTTTAAATTGTATTTAGTATTATATAGTGTTGGCTAACTTTTTCATACTTCTATTTATTTTATGTGTGCTTAACTAAGATTATTTGCCATGTATCAGACAACAATTAGTAGTCATTAATATAACACTGTCTCTTTAAACTGCAGACATGAATACAGCAATATTCTCACATTTAGCAACCTGGAATTGGGTCTTCAAACAAGGGGAGACACCTTGCCACTAAATGTAATCCAATCTTGTGTTCAATATAAATTGCACTCATATGTAAACACACACACACTGTGCTTATACTTATATAGGTAACTACATCAGTCTCTGCCCATTCAGCTAAATTGTAGAGAACATAATAGTATGATTTGCATTTCATTTAAATAAAGATATTTAAATAATTTTATACCAGGTATCCACATATAAAAGTAATAGTAATTAATGACTCATAGTTAAACATTTGAATTTATGTTTTCACTTCTAGAAGAAACAAACCAATAAACACTATAAATGTGTTTAAATATATGTGCAAAATAAAAATACTGATACTTGTTTTCTTACACAAAATATTTTTTTTTTTTTACATTTTTCTTTTTTTTACATTTTTTCACTCAGAGAAAACAAACTAACAATTGAGACATCAATGTTGCATAGAATGCTTCAGTAACAACTCGCATCAGGATCTATGACAATGAGATTGTTTCCAAAGTCTCAACTTTGGCAAAAATACTAGCAGGGTGACAACCTTCTATATAATAGAAGCAAAGGTTATTTTTAGAATGAACATTATATGGGGTATAAAGAAATGTGCCTTAAAATAAACATTCTGTTTTCTCTCTACCTGAAGCCTGTGTGTTTTAACCTGAATTAGTGTCGATCACTGGTCCTGATTATTATATTAACGTACAGCCACCCTTTCTGTACAATGCTGGATACTGCACACACCCCTTTCCGGCTGATAGACTGTTCTACCGGAGTGCTGCCAGCAGGGTGCGCCGCAGAGCAGCGCCGTGCGGTGCTGATGCTGCCGGGCTCAGTTTCCAGCTGAGAGCTCTGCCTGTGTGACTGATCCAGCCTACCGAGGGGCTGGAGATGGCCAGACTGACTGAGAGAGAGGCGAGGAGGCAGCAGCAGCATCCCCCGCAGCAGCAGCAGCCCCGAGCCTGCCCCATGAGCGGCCCCGAGCCCACTGCTCAACAGCCGGACAGCATGAAGGACCTGGACGCCATCAAATTGTTCGTGGGGCAGATTCCTCGCAACCTGGAGGAGAAAGACCTGAAGCCTCTTTTCGAACAGTTCGGCAAGATCTACGAACTCACAGTGCTGAAAGACCGCTACACAGGCATGCACAAGGGTGAGTGTCACCCCTGTGTACGTTGTGCTTTCTCCCCTCAGTGTCAGGCTCATTCATTGCCAATGGTGAAATGAGGTTCTATGCACACCCCTATCCATCTGTTTACACATATATTGTACCGGTTTCAGTGTGCTTTCCTTCTCATCCTTACATAGCCCTGATCTATTGTGTGTGTGTGTGTGTGTGTTTTTTTTTACTAATTTACCCTACAGCAGAGCATAGAGAGGTGTGTACAGTCTGGATTCCTTTCTCTCCTCTTTGACCAGTACGGATCAATGTAAAATGTTTGAGAAGCAGCCTGCCTACCATAATCTGTTTTCACACTCATACACATATACTACTGGACTCCCATTCTTCATCTTGCACACTCACACACACACACATTGTGGTAGGCCTTTTTTAACATTTTAAAATTTTTTTGTTAGCATTCTTTTGCATTTGATTGCCTATATAAGTAAATATACAAACAGGAGTTCAAACAAAGCTTTTCTTCTCATCTTAAAAATACACAAATACAGCATCAAACACTTCTATTTATGATATTCAATCGTGTGTATCAGTGTCCCCTTTTAATGCTTTCTTCATAATACAGGTCTCAAAGTCCTTTGTCCACTTTGCATGTTTTCCCTTTTTTTGTGATTTTTATTTTTCATTTTTTTCCAGCTTCATTTCTGGGCATCTTTGCTCAGATTATCCAATCTCTTTTCCCTTGAGTGTCTATCCCTTATTTTTTTTAAACAAACCTATTTTTTGTGCCCTCCCATTTATTTCCGTCACTCCATTTCCACTTACACATTTAGCCTCCAATATTCATTGCTGTCATCCATTTCTTTCTCCAGCATTTTAGTTACTGATATTATTTTCATGTTTTTAAAATTTTATTTCACCTCTCTCATTGACATATTGTTTGCACTTTCAAATCTATTAATGATCTTTCTTCACAAGTATATCATACATATACTATGTGTAGCATATACAATATATACATATATAAATACATATGTATGATATACATATGTAAAAAAAAATATATATGTATATAGGTAAATGCATGGATGTGTGCGTGGATATATATAGATATACATTTATATATATATATATGCATAATATGAATGCATGCATTTAATGTTGTCATGTTCCACACATTCCTTTTGACAATATTTTTTCAGCCATTCATGTTTTCTGGCTACCCTTATCTTCAACCATTTGGTTTTTAATTCACTACAATCTCTCTGCTCTTACATGTTCACTAATTATGTTTAAATTTCATTCCTCAGCATTGCATTCTCAATGCTTCCAAGTTTACAAACTCACTATATTTATCTTGCATCTCTTCTCATACCTACCCATTTTATTTTAAAAATATGTTTGATACCCTAACTGCTTGCCCCTTTAACTGTATACACTTATCCAATTCCCAGCTGTCCTGTGCATTTATTAGCTAAATTGCAATCCCTGCACTCCCTACATTTCTCCCTGTAATGCACTCCCTACATTTCTTTTACCTTGTCACTTACACATAGCTCAAAATGTAATTTTTTCACACTATATTTCTGTCACTCTCTTTTCATACTCCCTACATTCATGTCAGTCTTTCCAGTCACAAATTCTAGACCACAGTCTTACATTGTACCTTTTTGTCACTCCATTTTCACATACATAAAGCTTTATTACTGAAAGAGGGAGTTGCATGGAATTGACAAGGGAAATGCAAATGTAAGTCCAAACTAGCCGGGTAGAGAAAATTCTTCAAGTCAGCTATATCTCAAACTCTATTTTGGCATTAAGATTGCCATTCCCTTGTCAGTTCCCTCTTTCACAAATAAAGATATAGTCACTATTTTCATTGTAGTCAATTAACTCTCACTCAACCCTTATCAATCCATTTGTTCATACACATTTACTACCTTTATTATAACACACTAATTTCTAAAACTCTGTACCTCTTATATGTGTTCACTAGTTCTAGCTCTTATACTTCCTATTCAACCTTGATACATTCACTACAATTCCTCTGTTCATGAACTCCCTCTAATACAGCTCTCCCTTCTAATACAGCTGAACTATCTTGTTTCCTAGCACATTTATTTCATTTTCTCTCAGTTTGGACAGTATCTGCCAAACCACCTCAAACCACCTCCTCTCTTTTGGAGCTGTTCACGAAAAGGTGATTTCCAGGCGATTTGAGGTGACCAATTTAGCTATACGTATATAGGTGATCAACTGACCAATTTAGCTATACATTGTGCAGGAACAATTTGGCAAGTTTTTGGTAGCAGGGGAATTCACCAGATTTTCCCTGCACAATGTATAGCTAAATTGGTGAGATGAAATGTTCATCTCAACTCACCTTTTACACCATTTATCATTGAAACTAATCAAACTTTGCTGTTGATTGGCAGATTTTTACATCTGTGTACCAGTAAACAACCCCCACTATATCTTTATCCAGCCCTCCACTGGATCTCACATATAATGACTGCTTTAAACTACTTTTACACTAGCTCAACCTTCATCACAATATCCTGGTTTCAGCCATTCAATTATCCATTTCAGACCAGGTGGACTGGTTCAGACCAGATCACTCAATACCATTATCTGGCTCTTCAGAGATGTATGAACTACATTCACCCAGTTCCCCTGCTCTTTCTTTTTCACTGGAAGAGCTTATGTAGACTACAGAATTACCATTTTCACACTAAAATTAGTCTGGCTTCTCCTATTAGCTTACTATCGGTCATTCACTATTTTCATCTCAGCATGTAGTGACCACATTGACATTTTATTCAAGAACGTTTATGTAAAATATTTTTTTTAATATTTCAGGTTAAAGGACAACAGTAGTCAAAAAACAAACTGGTATTGTTTGAAAGAGCATTCTTTACATAGTGCGGTCATAATGTAAGTCTGTAATGCATTAATACAGATAAAATCTCTTTGAGAGTTTTCCCTATGAGTTTATGATGTTCTGGGTGCTGTGTGCATTCTTGGCCTAATCTGACCAAAGATGCGCTTCTCCGATAGTGCCTGCCGGTTCAAGAATGAGTGGGTGCTATTTTTTGGAGCCCATCAGCCGATTTGATGATGGGTGCCATTTGATGTGCATGGGTGCCATTTTTTTGGAGCCAGTCAACTAATTTGATGATGCACAGCTGCCATTTCTATCATGCGCACACCAGCAGGCACTAGCAGGGAATCACATCTTCGGTCGGATCACACAAAATGACAGCGCCCAGAACATTGTAAACTCAGGGGTAAATGGTCTCTCAAAGAGGTATATATATATATATATATATATATATATATATATATAAATATATTTATTATAGCCTTGCACCTCCCCCCCACAGCATTGGTTAAGGGGAGGAGTAGCATTGGCTAAGTCTGGGTGTTGGAGCAGGAGCATTGGTCTGGGGAGACAGCATTGGTTTAGGCTGGGGCAAATGGTTGTGGGAGGATGCATTGGCTAGGTCTAGGGGCAGATGTCTGTATAGGGCAGTATAGGCTAAGTCTGGGGGCAGATGACTGTGTGGGGGCAATATTAGGTAAGTCTGGGTGGCATTTGGCTGTGTGGGGGGATGCATTGTGTAAGTCTATGGGCAGATGACTGTGGGGGGGATGCATTGGGTAAGTCTGGGGGGCATATGGCTGTGTGAAGGGATGCATTGGGTAAGTCTGGGGGCAGTTGGCTGTGTGGGGGTTTGCATTGGCTAAGTCTGGGGGCAGATTGGCAAATAAAAGGGAATAAAAAGAAAAAAATGCATTATTTTTTTTTCTACATAATTTTATTAGATATGAAAAATCTGTTTACATGTTAAAACTTTTTTTTAGGGTAGTCTTCTATTCAGACTTTTTCTTTTTTTCCTAAATGAATATCCAAAGTTTGGGGGCTCGTCTTATAATCAGGGTCGTCTTATATTCGAGCAAATACGGTAATTACTTGTCATCCATTTTTTTTACTGTCTCTCTCTTCTTACATAGGAAACAGGTGGCATTAAAAGGATACCTTCATTGTCTAACTCAGTTAAAGCCACTTGTATACTGTGTTTCCGCAGCTAGCATGAGATGGGACCGCCCTTACCAGTTCTGACATAACCTCTAATTTTATTTGTCCTTCTATAGTTTTTAGAGATATTGTAAGACATGTATATTTTCTGTCATATATATATATATATATAAACATTTGGCCCAGGTTCATATTTTATATAATTTATGGCTGGTTTTATAATATTTCTATAACATATATATAGTTGGTTTTATATATAGTTGGTTTTTTATATTTCTTATATAAATATTATAAAACCAGCCATATATATTATATAAATATATATAATGTAATATATAATTACATAAACCTGAGCCATATGTTTATATATATATATATATATATATATATATATATATATATTTATAAAACATATGGCTCAGGTTTATGTAATTATATATTACATTATATATATTTATATAATATATATGGCTGGTTTTATATTATTTATATAACAGATATTCTATAAAAAACAGCTATATGTATCATATTTGTTATAATATGATACAGGTATAATTATGGTGTGGAGGGGTGTGGAGGGCCCAGTCGCTGCTGCGACCCCTGCGATGATAGTTCCACCACTGCCCTCAGTGATGTAAACTCCTTAAAAAGAACTTATGGCATTGGTAAACATTCAGAGCACAATGGGGAACATATCATATCGGATATCCATAAAAAGAGATAAAATGGAGTACATGTGGGGATATGTATTTAAAAGTGATTGCGCTTTTTTTTACAACTTCACTTCCAACACTTTTTAGTGCGGAAACGGTACACAAATCAGATGCTCTTCAGCACCTGATTTTTTTATACATAGGCTGGGCCAGAGCAGCGAGCACCGACACAACCTAAATTTACGCATTCAGTGTATATAACGCTGACTTTATACATTCACGCACACAGGGCCGGCCTTAGGGGTGTGCGAGCGCACAGGGCGCAACACCCCAGGGGGCGCCCGCCAAAAAAGTTTAAAAAAAGTTTAAAAAAAAAAAAAGCCGGTAGAGGCACTGGCTGGGGGAGATCAAAAGATCCCCCCTCACCAGCCCTCTGCTCGGCATGCTCTGCTTCGTCCGGGGAGGGGGCGGAGCTAACCGGCTCAGCGTTGTAGCTCCGCCCCCACTCCGGAAAGCAGAGCAGAGTCTGCTTCACGGGGAGCCCCGGGCAGCATGAGATAGTGCTGCTCGGCTCCCCATGCCTGCATTAAGCATGGAGCCTGCATTAAGCATGGGGAGCCCGAGCAGCACCTTCTCTTGCTGCCCATGGCTCCCCATAATGCAGACTGTGCTCTGCTTCCCGGGGTGGGGGCGGAGCTACACCGCTGTGCCGGTTAGCTCCGCCCCCTCCCTGGATCCACCTGAAAAGGCAAAGGTAAGGAAGGGGGGGGGGAGAGAGACAGAACAGAGTTTAGGGGGGGAGAGAGACAGACAGAACAGGGGTTAGGGGGGACAGACAGAACGGGTTAGGGGGGGAGAGAGAGACAGACAGAACAGGGGGAGGGGAGAGAGACAGACAGAACAGGGGGAGGGGAGAGAGACAGAACAGGGGGAGGGGAGAGAGACAGACAGAACAGGGGGAGGGGAGAGAGAGACTGACAACAGGGTTAGGGGGGAGAGAGACAGACAGAACAGGGGTTAGGGGGGAGAGACAGAACAGGGGGAGGGGAGAGAGAGACAGACAGAACAGGGGTTAGGGGGGAGAGACAGACAGAACAGGGGGAGGGGAGAGAGAGACAGACAGAACAGGGGTTAGGGGGGAGAGACAGACAGAACAGGGGGAGGGGAGAGAGAGACAGACAGAACAGGGGGAGGGGAGAGAGAGACAGACAGAACAGGGGCAGGGGGGAGAGACAGAACAGGGGGAGGGGGAGAGAGAACAGGGGGAGGGGGAGAGAGAGAGAACAGGGGGAGGGGGAGAGAGAGAGAACAGGGGGAGGGGAGAGAGAGAGAACAGGGGGAGGGGGGAGAGAGAGAGAACAGGGCTAGAGAGAGAGAACAGGGGGAGGGGGGAGAGACAGAACAGGGGAGCGGTGGGAGAGAGACAGACAGAAAAGGGGCAGGGGGTAGAGACAGAACTGGGGGAGAGAGAGAGACAGAACAGGGGACGGGGGAGAGAGACAGAACAGGGGACGGGGGGGGGAGAGAGACAGAACAGGGGACGGGGGGGAGAGAGACAGAACAGGGGACGGGGGGGGGAGAGACAGAACAGGGGACGGGGGGGGAGAGAGACAGAACAGGGGACAGGGGGGGAGAGAGACAGAACAGGGGACGGGGGGGGGAGAGAGACAGAACAGGGGACGGGGGGGGAGAGAGAGACAGAACAGGGGACGGGGGGGGAGAGAGACAGAACAGGGGACGGGGGGAAAGAGACAGAACACAGGGAGAGAGAGACAGACATGGCAAGGAAGAGGAAAGGGACAAACATGGGAAGGGAGAGATACACAAACATAGGGGGGTGAAAGAGACGGGGGGGGGGGCGCCACGTGGGAAGCCCGCACAGGGCGCCGGAACACTTAAGGCCGGCCCTGCACGCACACACCCATTGTGCCAGTATTTGGTGCAATCTGATGTGCGCTGTGTTTTTTAATGATCCCCATAGTATTGACTGTTTGGTTCAGGTATGAAGTGTCAGTGAACATCTCAAGATAAGTTATTTTTAAGGAGTTTGTCCACCCTCACCTTTTTTCTGTGAATGTCTGCATGCATCTGAAATGTATTTTTTTTTTTTTTTTACCATACACAGTAATAGCATTTTGCACACTCATTGTCTATTCTATGTGTATTACTCATTATCTTGATCTAATTGTGGAAGCTCTTACACTCTTTCACAGTCGTTCTCTCAATCATTGATCATTAATCATTCTTAGACGCACTCCCTACATTTCTCTCAAGTCCTCATACTTACAAACTCATTATGTGTTGTTTTGCTCTTAAACATGCATTATATTCATCTAAATCCTATGTATGAACATATGTTATATTCATCTAAACCAGGGCTTGACAAATTTAATTAGATTTTAGGAGCCAGCAAAAAAATTTAGGAGCCAGACAATCATGCAAGCATACCCGCAATTCATAAACACAAACGCCTACTTTACGTATACACATATATACAAACACCTCACACACACCTACTTTACATATACCCATATATACAAACACCTCACACGCACCTACTTTACATATACCCATATATACAAACACCTCACACACACCTACTTTACATATACCCATATACAAACACCTCACACACACCTACTTTACATATACCCATATACAAACACCTCACACACACCTACTTTACATATACACATATATACAAACACCTCACACACACCTACTTTACATATACCCATATATAAACACCTCACACACACCTACTTTACATATACACATATATACAAACATCTCACACACACCTACGTTACATATACCCATATATACAAACAACTCACACACACCTACTTTACATATACCCATATATACAAACAACTCACACACACCTACTTTACATATACACATATATACAAGCAACTCACACACACCTACTTTACATATACCCATATATACAAACAACTCTCACACACCTACTTTACATATACACATATATACAAACACCTCAAACACACCTACTTTACATATACACATATATACAAACACCTCACACACACCTACTTTACATATACACATATGTACACATATATACAAACACACACCCACCTCACACAGTCTTTTCTTGTTTTCTTCTTAACGTGTCCCCCCTCCCTGCTGCTTTACCTCATTGCAGGGGAGGGGGACATTCTTGTTGCACCCGATCTGCCTGCTGAGTGCCAGGATGTCACGTGAAGACACCCGGCACTCAGACACACGTTGCGCGAGGGGGCGAAGCTTGCAGTCTGTGCGGAATGCACAGACTTTACCCCCTCGCGCTGCGAAAAAAATCGGATGGCAGCGGCGAGGGGACCATGAGGCTGATAGCACCAAGGCGCCAGGTCTAATTTCCTGGTCGCCATGGCGACCTGGGGTTTGTCAAGCCCTGATCTAAACGAAATATTAAGCTTATAATAAAGCTGTGAGTTTTAGTTTGCTGTTACCTTCTGAACTTTCTCGATCACTTTCTCTTCCCATGCACAAACACTATTTTTGTCTGATCCATTCTTCTTTACATTCCTGCTATGTTCCTGTCTAGGGTTGACACCCAGTAGGTGTTTAACTAGCAGACCAGTAAAAAAATTGGCTTGAAGCCAATTTTACGTGTATGGAGGCATGACTGATTTTTTTTTCGAAGAAAAGGTGGCAAACCTATTCCTGTCACACCTTGTTTTCATGCACCAGTACTTCATTTCAATCAATGAGCTGTTAGACACTTACTACATTGAGATCATTTTTTTTTAAAATAAATATTCTTTATTAAATATTTTTTTCCACTTTTCTCCTTCTTTTCTTCTTCAATACAAAAAGAGAACAGACTTAGACAATTAGCATACAATACTTACAATAGTTAACAATACCTTACAATATCGTTAAAATATGTAACTATAATCATATTTGCTTGCTAGTTATGAATTATCCAAGACATTAAGCTGATACACATATTGGTGTTACGAAGTTTTCACTTATTTCTTTTTTCCCTACTTCCCTTCTTTTTTCCCTAAATTACAAATTCATACACTGCTAATAAATTACACCAGTATACATTAACATAAGAACAGCTTCGGATTGGAGGGGACAGGGCACGAGCGAGAAGAGACACATTTTCAGGGACTGGAAACATTTTTCTATGTGAGGGATTCAAATTTTTTATCCATCCATCATAGATCATATATTTTTCATTAGACAGTTCATTTGACCAACTTAATGCTTTCTCCATATACAATTGGTGGCTTAAATATGTGGCATTTGAGAAAGGGTGTGCTAACTTTCCAGTTTAGGGCAATTATCATTTTTACCAATACTAAACAAAAACAATGAATAGCCAGAGGTTGAAGCTCATTTCTGAACCATTTGATTTTTAAGTGGAGAAGAGCGAATTCTGGGATCTGAGGCAATCTCTCACACTGGAGATAGAAAATAATATATCATAGGCCTCTTAGCCATTAAACATACCCACCAGATATGATAAAAGGATCCCTCTGCCCCCCCCCCCCCCCTCCAACAGTTAGAAGACCAATTTGGAAACATCTTGGCAATTCTGTTGGGAACCAGATACCATCTGTTGGCGATTTTGTATTGGTACTCCAGAATATTAATACAGTGAATGGTTTTGTTAACTTAGTAATGGGACTTCAACCAGTCATCTATAGAAATGTTTACATTAAATTCCCTTTCCTAAGACTCAATTGACCTGATAGTACACTTAGAAACAACAGATATTGCTCTGTTCAACCATATTAGTCCTTATTCAGCTCCTAATGTGTTTAAAAAAGAGATGCAGACAAAACACTTTTAATCCGTAAGAAATTAAATTGCTCACTATTGGGAAGATGTAACCTTTGAGCAATCTCTATGAAAGGAATCAGACTACCTTTACGTAATGTATTTTATCCATCTATCCAGAGAAATATTCTCCATATTATATTGTAGAGAACTGATTTTGCAAGAGCCAATTATCTTATTGTGGAGGCCCATGAACCTCTTGATCTGCCAGCTTTGAATGGGCTACATCATCAGGTCCTATTCCACGTTATCCGCTTACCAACCCTACATCTTCTGCACCCTCTACCACCTCCCAGGAGGAACCTATGCAGATTGGAGTCACCCGAGGCCGCCTAACAACCACCGAACGGACTCGCAGAAGAGAGGCCAACCTCTGCATGTATTGTGGGAAACCTGGACATTGACTCCGGGGCCAGTGCCAGCTTCATTGACATCTCTTGGGCCCGCAACCTCGGTATACCCACCCAAATTAAGAAGCAGCCTCTTACTGTTCACCTGGTGGATGGGAATCCCATACAGTCTGGCCCTGTCACAGAAGAAACTACTACTCTCACCTTCACCATTGGTACAACACACCACACATTGTCTTAACTTGGGCACCTTCCCATGTCTCGCGCGAGGGGGTGAAAGCTCCGCCCCCTCGCACTCTGAGCCACATAGAGCACCGGATGTCCGTGACATCCTGGCTCACAGCCGAAAACTTAGGCTGCATCAACCCCCCCTCCCTGCACCAAAAGCGCGGAAGTTAGAAAGCTGAACTGTCAGCAACGAAGAATAACGCTGCCGTTTGTTCGCGGACGTGGCTATGTAAGAGTTGACAGTTCAGCGCTGAACTGTCAGCTCTTACAAATGTAAAAAGAAAATACCCCCCCAATAAATGATTCACTCCCCAAAGTGCCCCCCCAAACCCAATACTAAAATTAACCCCCGACCCCTAATACTAACACCCGACCCCTAATACTAACCCCCTAAACCCTAATACTAACCCCCGAACCCTAATACTAAAATTAACCCCCTAAATCCTAATACTAACCCCCAAACCCTAATACTAACCCCCTAAACCCTAATACTAACCCCCGAACCCTAATACTAAAATTAACCCCCTAAACCCTAATACTAAAATTAACCCTGAACCCTAAAAACTAATTCTTACCCCCTAAACCCTAATTCTAACCCCCTAAATCCTAATTCTAACCACCCTTACTAACATAAACTAAAATAGATAAAATACTAAAATAAACTTACCTTGAGCGATGAAATGTCCCGCAATGAAATCTCCCGCGACGAGCTGTCGTGTGGTGAAGAGACGGCGGTGAAGCGGCTGCGCTGTCCCATCCCCGGAGTCTGACTGTGTGTATGTATGAAAGTGTAAGTCTGACTGTATGTAAGTGTAAGTCTGACTGTGTGTATGTATGTAACTAAGTCTGACTGTGTGTATGTATGCAACTGTAAAATTATAAAAAATATGATATTTATAGCTGGTTTTATAGAATATTTGTTATATAAATATTATAAAACCAGCCATATATGTTACACACATTTTAAATAAACCTGAGCCATGTTTTATTTATATATATATATATATATATATATAACATATGGCTCAGGTTTATGTAATATGTATATAATATATATGGCTGGTTTTATAATATTTATATGAAAAAAAAAAAATATATATATATATATAAAATATATATATATATATTTTTTGTTTTTGTTTTGTTTTTTGTTATATAAATATTATAAAACCAGCCATAAATTATATAAAATATAAACCTGAGCCATATGTTATATATAAATATATATATATATTTGCATGGTGGGTTCGGGGGGGCCCCAGGGCAATTTTTGTACCGGGGCCCGGTAGTTTCTAGTTACACCTCTGAATGGAGGGCTTCTTTATAATACACATCAACATTGTCAGTGCCCAGAATTTGAGGAATTCTGGCACATCAATGGGGGGCCATTGCTGCCTTCCCAAAAACAAAGTTGGGTGAGCAGCGTGGAACTGCTGGGCATAAAGATTAGACTTGGAGACATTCTCCCCCAGTAGATTATTCCCCTGAAAAATTTGGACAAACTGCAGGGGGTAAATCCTGTCACATCAGTACTGATGCCAGGAACTGGAATGAAAAGAGGGATAGTTGGCCTATAACGATTAGGCGCTATCCACTCCTCAGCAGCACTGCCATCCGGAGTCCCACGACTCTTTGTGGCAGGGGGACCAGCAGCCACAGATACATCACTAGATTGGTCCGTGGCCTCAGATATAGCATAAGCCTCCTCAGCCCTATACATGCGTTCATACATAGTAATAAAAATAAATTTACTTTACATGTGACCCCCTAGTGGGTATAATTACCCCTAGTAGGTTTCAAAACATAAATAGACAGACAGCAAAAAAGTACTGCTGTAAGCCGGATCAATGCAAACACAATGATCTATGACAAGAAAGGGGTTAATAGCTCTTAAAAGAGCCCTTGCTCTATGTAATAAATACAGTAAAAAAAAGGTAACCCCTAAAAAAACTGCACAGACAGCAAAAAACATTTATTCACTTTCGTTGCTGGTGCCAGCAGAAGGGCAGCGCCAATCTTTAGAAGGCAGCGCGCCCTTCCATCGGCTGGATGTGGTTGCTCAGGAGAGCGACCATGAAGATATCCACATCAATTTTATGGTTTTGCTGAATGCCTACATAGCACATTGATTGGGTGTGCTGATTGCAGCAACACCCGCTTGAAGCAACAGAAGTGGCATTTCGTCACTTCCGTTGCCAGTGCAAGCAGAAGGGCAGGGCCATCTTTAAAGACAGCGCACCCTTCCATCGGCTGGATGTGGTTGCTCAGGAGAGCGACCACGAAGATATCTACATCGATTTTATGGTGTTGCTGAATGCCTACATTGCAAGGAATTTCAGCAACACCGTTTGATCTTAGGAAGTGAACAATAACATCTCGTGGAAGCTCTGGAGAAAGATTTTTATGCTTAGGTAACCTGTGGCATCGTTCGATAAAGTTAGCATGCTCATCCGAGGGCAATCCTAAGGCAGATAAATAATTATTTAATACTTGGTTTGGATCTTCATTCTCTGAGGTTTCTGAGAGGTTCCTAAAGTGGAGATTATTCCTCCTTGATTTTAGCCACTAACCGATCAATTGGCTGTGGCATATTGATGGACAAATTCTCAGTGACATATTAATGTGCAAAACTGGCATATTTTAATGGGACCTGGCTGGAGAATATTTTAATTGACAAATTGGAGCATATTTAAATGGGCAAGCTGGCTGTTACATATAAAGTGACCGTGCATGTTAATTGGTACCTGATTGTGGTTCATTGTAATCAGCAAAATTATGCTGTGGCATGTTCTGTGAGGCAAAATAATATGTACTATGGGGCAAAGTGACACTGTGGTATGTTCTGTGGGGCAAACTGACACTGTGGCATTCCAAATCATGTAAGTGCACTATTAGTGCATGCCAATTGCTGAGTGCATGGCAAGTGCTGTGGGTACTGTATGGTGCCGTGTTAAGTCTTTTAGGTGCAATGTGGGTGCAGCAGAAGGGAATAAAAACAATAAATGCAATTTTTTAATAAAATGTTTATTACATGCAAAAATAGTTGAATATGATATGAAAATAGTTGCATGTAATATTAAAAAGTTGAGAAGAGTGGCATGTGATATGTGTAAAAATATATATATTTATTGTTTTATAATTCTACAATAGATGAATGTTGCTGCCATCACCTCACAGACTTTACTTCGGACACCCGAACAGAATAAGATTGCTGACCCCTGCACTATTGTATAATATAACTAAGATCATATTATAT
Source organism: Pelodytes ibericus (assembly GCA_036172795.1). Lineage (NCBI taxonomy): Eukaryota > Metazoa > Chordata > Amphibia > Anura > Pelodytidae > Pelodytes > Pelodytes ibericus. The sequence continues at coordinate 29,927,686 of CM069860.1, forward strand.
GTAGATATGTGGGGCTTGGGCTGACGCAATTTAATAATAATATTAAAAGATTACATTAAAATATATAATTGCCTCTGCCAACATGTGGGCCTCCTCTTCATACCCTCCACATAAATATAAGCTAATTATATTTGGAGGGGAGGCTTGGCATGAGGCAATTATAGATTTTAATTATATATCTTATATTTATGTTGAGGATAGGAAGTGGAGTTGGGGCTCTTGGGCGCAGGAAATTATATTTTTTAATTACATTTTACAATATTATCATTACATTTATATTTATGTTGATGGTATGAAGTTAAGGTGAAGGTCTTGGTTAGATGCAATTATATATTTGAATATTATATTTATGTAGGGGTCTTATGACATGCCAGTTGATGGCAGGCTGTGTTATTAGCTAGATTTGACATGCATGTGTCTGGCAGAGTGTGTTATTAACTGAACTTTGACTGTGCTCGTGAGACAGTGTGTTATTAGCTGGATTAGTACCCTGTGTCTGGTGGGCTGTGCACTAATGTTCTTTGACAGTTTCAGGTATTGGACAAATAAAAGGGAAAAATCGGTCGAAATGTAGTCATCAATGGATTGTTTTTGCTGATTGCACCACTTTTAAAACTTTCCACCAGAAATTGCTATTTATATACATTTACATATGTTTTAAATATCGATAATATATTTGTCAAATGTGCTTCTTTAATAAAATGCATGGTTTTCACTTTTATGAACAGGAAAGTAATGATGTTATGCTATGGGGCTGGTATAATAATGCAATGTATGGGGCTGGTTGCCACAGCTTGCTGGTGGTTTCTCCATGCAGAACTAAAGCCTGAGAAGGTGCACCAACAAATCAAACTGATGCTGCGGCAGCCATTTTTAAATGTGGCAAATGTTTAGTTCCCCCAAGGCTGTGATGTCGGCCAGTGATGAAGTGGGCCCTCTCGGCCCCCAGCCCTTTAAAAAAAGAAAGAAAAAAAATTGGATGCGGACCCGACTTTCTGTCACAGCCGCTGGAAATGACTGCAAGTAATTTCCGACTGCTTTTGCGTGAAGGAAGAAACCCTGCAGGGGAGATGGCCGGGGATGAGCAGCATCCAGGTAAGTGGGGGGAAGGATGTTGGGGAAGGGGGGAGGATGTTTTTTTGTTTTTTTTTAGTGGACAAATTATCAGTGGCTATTAATGACCAATTTATCAGTGGCTAATAATGGACAAATTATCAGTGGCTATTAATGAGCAAATTATCAGTGGCATATTAATGAGTAAATTATCAGTGGCATATTAATGGACAAATTACCAGTGGCTATTAATGGACAAATTATCAGTGGTAAATTAATGAGCAAATTATCAGTGGTTCAGACACAGAATTTGAGGAACCACCCTCCTTTATGGCTAAGGTGTGCAAGGAGAAGGTGTGGCCTGGTAGAAAGCAGTTGTTGTTGGACAGTATTGGCTTAGTGAGATGTCATCCTGGAGCTACTGCTCGCAGAGACAGGAGGCGTATTTCTAATATTGTTAAGCAAGCAAATCAGGAAGAAGAATTGGATGTACTGGTTCATCTAGGGACACATGATTTGGCTTGCAATTATGTTTCAGAGGTGAAGGAAGCTTTTTGTGTTCTTGCCAATGATATACAGCAGGTTGTGTCCTCACTGTCATTTTCTGAAGTTCTGCCTGTGCATAACATTCAGAGTGATAGTCGGATGCGTATTAGGGACTTTAACTTGTGGCTTGGGGAATGGTGTCGGGAGCAAGGATTTGGCTTTGTGTCTTATGGTAGTTCTCTATGGGATAGAAATGAACTGTACAAAAAACATGGTTTGCATCTTTCTCAAAAGGGAACAAATGTTCTCAGTGAGCAGTTTAGAGATTTTACTAGTAGGGTTTTAAACTAAAATAGGGGGGCAAAATGGCGATAAAATATCAATCCAATTGCCTTATAATTAGCTTAGGGCCATGTCTACAAATGCTCCATGAATTTGTGGCAATATTGGCAACTGAGAATGTAGATTTAGTGGCTACTAAGAAATGGTATAATGAAAAACATGACTGGGACAAATCAATACCAGGGTACTCTTTATATAGAAAAGACAGAGAAGGCAAAAAAGTGGGAGGGGTGGCCCTGTATGTGAGGGATAGCTTGAAATGTAACGTAATACAAGTTAGTGAGACGAACATAGAGTCAGTTTGGGTTACATTAGAATTTGGTAATCATATGGTAACTCTGGTAGGTGTGATTTATAGGCCCCCTGGACAAATAGAGGGGTTAGATAATCTACTAGTTGAGGAAATAGACAATGAATCTAATATGGCCTGCTTTCGAGTTGGCTCCTCCACTACTTGCTTTAGAGATAATCCCAGTATGGAGTTTAGAATATGCGTACTTCTGGCGCAAGTAGCTATTTTGTATTTCCAATTCACAACAGGAAGATTAAAGTCACCCATGATGATTACTTCCCCCTTCATTGTCATTTTAGCTATTTCCTCAACTAGTAGATTATCTAACTCCTCTATTTGTCCAGGGGGCCTATAAATCACACCTACCTTATTTGTCTTTTCTAAAGTATAGCCCCATTCCCTGTGTGTTGCGGTAATTTTTAACTCTTTTTCCCATTTTCGAATGCTTGGGATATCTACCTTTGCCGTATCATTTAATCGGATAAAGGCAATAGCCTTGGCCAATAATTTCCTGTTACTTTGGAGCTCAAATAAGTTTGACAGTTCTTTTACGAGGTCCCCCTCTTTTGGGAGCAGATGCTTTTCTAAACAGTTTTTTACTCTAAGGTGTAACGGAGCTGCAATATTAAATCCCAATATCTCCGCTGGTAAAATAAGGTAATCCAAGTAAAGCGCTGGAAAGTAAGGCAATATCCCAAATCCCCCAGTAACCGGACGAAACACAGTTCTGGGAGTGGGAGGGGTTTTCTATCTCTCCCCCTCTCAGATCTTTCACTTCCAGGGTTACTAGCTGGCCATGGTGTTGCCTGTTGTCTGTATTGCTGGGCGGCTGCTCTTGGTGCTGGGTTCTGCCGTACCTGGCTCCATGCTTGGCGGCTCCAGTTCTGGGTACACTCTCTCGCCATGTGGCCCCATTGTTTGCACGTATGGCACTGGATATTCGCTCTGCCATTATATCTGGATGGCGGAGTGTGCCCCCCCGGGGTTGGCCGGAATGAGGTCGCTGTAGGTTCAGTAGGGGTAGCTGTGTGAGGTTGAGCCGTGGGTCGAGGGTACCATCGGTTGAGGTTACCGTGATGCCTCCTGGCATCATAGTGCTGGTCGGCTAGTCGTGCAGCTTCTGTTAGGGTGAGGGGTTTTCTATCTCTCACCCATTCCTGTGCCTCTGGGGACAGGCCATTGAAAAACTGTTCTAACAGCAGCAATTGCCTTAAATCCTCCACGGTGGTTGCTTGACTGGCTTGTATCCACCCCTGGGAAGCTTGGTCCAGTTTGTGGGCCTGCTCTGTGTGGGAATCTTTCTCTGGTTTGTGCAACCCTCGAAACTTGCGCCGGTATGCCTCTGGGGTAATGGCGTATCTTTCCAGTATAGCCTGTTTCACTCGGGCATAATCTTTGCTGTCCTCCCTGGGTACAGCCCGATAAGCTTCTGCTGCCCGACCTGACATTTTGCCCGCCAGTAAAGGTACCCACACTGCCTGCTCCAAATCATGCAAGTCACATAGCCTCTCAAAGTCTTGTAGATATCCATCAATCTCGTCTTTATCTTCACAGAACATTTTAAACGCATGGTATGGGATCTTAGGCTTTACCTGGCTGACCACTGAAGCAGTAATAGACTCTGCTCTGGGAGGAGCATCCTGCGGTCCGTGTGCCATCACATACTCCTGCACATCCGCCATCAGTACTGTCAGTATTTCCAGGGGTACTGGCTGGGGTAAAAATTCCATCCTGGTCCTCATTTCCTTTTGGAAGGGGGTTTCCTCCATGGCTGGTGGGGGTGTAACGCTGCGAGCTCTGTCTCCCTCCATCAATTCAGCAATCAGCACAGCTTTTGGCTTATTGCTGGCTTTCTTACCCCTGGCTTCCAGTAGCTCCTTTAACGTCTGCCGTTTCAATGCAGTAAAGTCTGTCTCCATTCACCTCTGTGTTCGGTTCTTTGTTGCATCCGAATTGCCATTCACTTTCCTGTTCGGTAGTTTCAATTACCCGAACACCGCTTTTCGGCTGTAAGGTTGGATCCCGCCACTGCCACCAATTGTAACGGAGCTGCAATATTAAATCCCAAAATCTCCGCTGGTAAAATAAGGTAATCCAAGTAAAGCGCTGGAAAGTAAGGCAATATCCCAAATCCCCCAGTAACCAGACGAAACACAGTTCTGGGAGTCAACTGATTAGTTTATTCACAGCTCCAGCATTTATGCAATTCCCCATGCAAGGGGTTTCCTTAATCCCCTTCCAGGGGCTATACAATAGTGAACTACCTGGGAAGTGCAAATACAGGACATTTCTCCCACCATTCACTGTACGGGAGGGGCACTCCCACTAGATAATCCTGTTAAGTGGATTATCCCTCAATACAGCAGAACCTGGTTTTAACATAAGAATATATATCTTTGACATTAACATGAATACATTTTTACACCAGGTTAACACAGCTATTTCAGACAACCTTTAAATATTCTGCAATATGACCTAAAATGGCTAGGTTTGCCACATAAGGTATCTAAAGACATTTGAAGGTGGTAACTTATATGTTTGGGCCATCTCCTGGTATGGCTTTATTACGTTATCTGCCATCACTTGTTTAATAGTTGGTTTTCCTAAATTTTTCCATTCCACTAGAGACAGATCCTCTATATTTTGTTCTAATAAATTAATCTTCATATGCCTCAGCAATTTATTTATGATACCCATGTTATCCTTATGTAGGAACCATGTTGATAGTAGTTGCTCCATTATCATATTGATATCTTTAACTGACCTTTTTATTTTGGTAGTGTCGACTGGCCATATTAATGAATCTAGATTTCTAAGTCCACAGGCTTCTGTTTCATTTTTGTACCATGTTTCTTATTGAGAAGAAGTCTGCTGGGTCTTTAAAATGTGTGCCAATACACTAGCCTCATACTGCTGTTTCACCAAGGGGTAACCTGTGCCTCCCTGGGACCATTTGGTACTCAGGGTATGCACCTTTATCCTTGGTGTTCGCCCTTTCCATACAAAGTTCTTTAAACTCCTCTGCAATAGATCAAGCAAGCTGATGGGTATTTTTAATGGGATCATACGGAAGAAGTATGTCCACCTGGGCATAACATATGACCTAAGTACATTGATTCGCCCTAACCATAATAATTCCATATAACGAGCACTGTAATATTCCTGGGCATCTGACTGGCACACTATTCCTGGGCATCTGAATGGCACAATATTCCTGGGCATCTGAATGGCACACTATTCCTGGGCATCTGACTGGCATAATTTTCTTGGGCTCTGACTGGCATAATATTCCTGGGCATCTGACTGGCATAATATTCCTGGGCTCTTACTGGCACTCTATTCCTGGGCATCTGAATGGCATAATATTCCTGGGCATCTGACTGGCACACTATTCCTGGGCATCTGAATGGCATAATATTCCTGGGCATCTGAATGGCATAATATTCCTGGGCATCTGACAGGCACACTATTCCTGGGCATCTGACTGGCATAATATTCCTGGGCATCTGCCTGGCACACTATTCCTGGGCTCTGACTGGCACACTATTCCTGGGCATCTGAATGGCATAATATTCCTGGGCATCTGAATGGCACACTATTCCTGGGCATCTGACTGGCATAATTTTCTTGGGCTCTGACTGGCATAATATTCCTGGGCATCTGACTGGCATAATATTCCTGGGCTCTTACTGGCACTCTATTCCTGGGCATCTGAATGGCATAATATTCCTGGGCATCTGAATGGCATAATTTTCTTGGGCTCTGACTGGCATAATATTCCTGGGCATCTGACTGGCATAATATTCCTGGGCTCTTACTGGCACTCTATTCCTGGGCATCTGAATGGAATAATATTCCTGGGCATCTGAATGGCATAATATTCCTGGGCATCTGACAGGCACACTATTCCTGGGCATCTGACTGGCATAATATTCCTGGGCATCTGACTGGCACACTATTCCTGGGCTCTGACCGGCACACTATTCCTGGGCATGTGAATGGCATAATATTCCTGGGCATCTGACTGGCACACTATTCCTGGGCATCTGACTGGCACACTATTCCTGGGCATCTGACTGGCATAATTTTCTTGGGCTCTGACTGGCATAATATTCCTGGGCATCTGACTGGCATAATATTCCTGGGCTCTTACTGGCACTCTATTCCTGGGCATCTGAATGGCATAATATTCCTGGGCATCTGACTGGCACACTATTCCTGGGCATCTGAATGGCATAATATTCCTGGGCATCTGAATGGCATAATATTCCTGGGCATCTGACTGGCATAATTTTCTTGGGCTCTGACTGGCATAATATTGCTGGGCATCTGACTGGCATAATATTCCTGGGCTCTTACTGGCACTCTATTCCTGGGCATCTGAATGGCATAATATTCCTGGGCATCTGACTGGCACACTATTCCTGGGCATCTGAATGGCATAATATTCCTGGGCATCTGACAGGCACACTATTCCTGGACATCTGACAGGCACACTATTCCTGGGCATCTGACTGGCATAATTTTCTTGGGCTCTGACTGGCATAATATTCCTGGGCATCTGACTGGCATAATATTCCTGGGCTCTTACTGGCACTCTATTCCTGGGCATCTGAATGGCATAATATTCCTGGGCATCTGAATGGCATAATTTTCTTGGGCTCTGACTGGCATAATATTCCTGGGCATCTGACTGGCATAATATTCCTGGGCTCTTACTGGCACTCTATTCCTGGGCATCTGAATGGAATAATATTCCTGGGCATCTGAATGGCATAATATTCCTGGGCATCTGACAGGCACACTATTCCTGGGCATCTGACTGGCATAATATTCCTGGGCATCTGACTGGCACACTATTCCTGGGCTCTGACCGGCACACTATTCCTGGGCATGTGAATGGCATAATATTCCTGGGCATCTGACTGGCACACTATTCCTGGGCATCTGACTGGCACACTATTCCTGGGCATCTGAATGGCATAATATTCCTGGGCATCTGAATGGCATAATATTCCTGGGCATCTGACAGGCACACTATTCCTGGGCATCTGACTGGCATAATATTCCTGGGCATCTGCCTGGCACACTATTCCTGGGCTCTGACTGGCACACTATTCCTGGGCATCTGAATGGCATAATATTCCTGGGCATCTGAATGGCACACTATTCCTGGGCATCTGACTGGCACACTATTCCTGGGCATCTGACTGGCATAATTTTCTTGGGCTCTGACTGGCATAATATTCCTGGGCATCTGACTGGCATAATATCCCTGGGCTCTTACTGGCACTCTATTCCTGGGCATCTGAATGGCATAATATTCCTGGGCATCTGAATGGCATAATTTTCTTGGGCTCTGACTGGCATAATATTCCTGGGCATCTGACTGGCATAATATTCCTGGGCTCTTACTGGCACTCTATTCCTGGGCATCTGAATGGAATAATATTCCTGGGCATCTGAATGGCATAATATTCCTGGGCATCTGACAGGCACACTATTCCTGGGCATCTGACTGGCATAATATTCCTGGGCATCTGACTGGCACACTATTCCTGGGCTCTGACCGGCACACTATTCCTGGGCATGTGAATGGCATAATATTCCTGGGCATCTGACTGGCACACTATTCCTGGGCATCTGACTGGCACACTATTCCTGGGCATCTGACTGGCATAATTTTCTTGGGCTCTGACTGGCATAATATTCCTGGGCATCTGACTGGCATAATATTCCTGGGCTCTTACTGGCACTCTATTCCTGGGCATCTGAATGGCATAATATTCCTGGGCATCTGACTGGCACACTATTCCTGGGCATCTGAATGGCATAATATTCCTGGGCATCTGAATGGCATAATATTCCTGGGCATCTGACTGGCATAATTTTCTTGGGCTCTGACTGGCATAATATTGCTGGGCATCTGACTGGCATAATATTCCTGGGCTCTTACTGGCACTCTATTCCTGGGCATCTGAATGGCATAATATTCCTGGGCATCTGACTGGCACACTATTCCTGGGCATCTGAATGGCATAATATTCCTGGGCATCTGACAGGCACACTATTCCTGGACATCTGACAGGCACACTATTCCTGGGCATCTGACTGGCACACTATTCCTGGGCATCTGAATGGCATAATATTCCTGGGCATCTGAATGGCATAATATTCCTGGGCATCTGACTGGCACACTATTCCTGGGCATCTGAATGGCATAATATTCCTGGGCATCTGAATGGCATAATATTCCTGGGCATCTGACTGGCACACTATTCCTGGGCATCTGAATGGCATAATATTCCTGGTCATCTGACAGGCACACTATTCCTGGGCTCTGACTGGCATAATATTCCTGGGCATCTGACTGGCATAATATTCCTCGGCATCCTACTGGCATAATATTCCTGGGAATCTGACTGGCATAATATTCCTGGGCTCTGACTGGCATAATATTCCTGGGCATATGACTGGCACAATATTACTGGGCTCTGACTGGCATAATATTACTGGGCTTTGACTGGCATCGCGCAGACATCCACCTGCTGTTAGCGAGGGGGATCCAGGTCCTCTGCAGGGGACCTGGATCCATGTTTTATAATCTGACCTCAATTTGAGGTCAGAATATAAGACGACCTTGAATGTAAGACGAGAGGTCTTTTTCAGAGCATAATATTAATGGGCTTTGACTGGCATAATATTACTGGGCTCTGACTGACATAATATTACTGGACTCTGACTGGCATAATATCCCTGGGCATCTGACTGGCACACTATTCCCATTGAAATACTGGTAAGTTTGTTGATTTAACTTTACTTCATTTTAAATATTGTATTTGTTCCGTTTTGTTTCTTCACTTCAAAATAAGATATATGCAGTGTGCATAGGAATTTGTTCATAGTTTTTTTTTTACTATAGTCCGGCCCTCCAACGGTCTGAGGGACAGTGAACTGGCCCCCTGTTTAAAAAGTTTGAGGACCCCTGGTCTACATTATCCTGTGGTAAACTATATAGTTTTTTGAAGTACTGTTTAAAACCCTCCGCGATATCATCTGGAGATATGAAGACCCTATCTCCCACTTTTAATTTTTTGACCCTCTTTGCTTACTTCCTTCTCAGTTGGTTTGTTAGCAATCTATCTGGTCTATTTGCTTTCTGGTAGTATTTTAATCTTTATTTGTCCATAGCTTTTATAGTTTGCGCTAGTTCTACCTGATCGATATTTGCTTGTATACTTTTCAGTTTATCTTTTAAGGCCGATGAGGGATTTGCCTTATTTTCTATTGCTAATTTGTAAAATGCAATGTATAGGTCTGCCAAAGGTTTAGATATTAGTCTATTTTGTTTTTTAATTTTGATTAGGTGACCTCTTACTACTGCCTTATATGCACTCCACCTAACTGCAAGGGAAGTGTCCTCTGGTCTATTCTCTTGAAAAAATAATCTAGTTGTTTCTGATATATGCTCATTATTTTCCTTGCTAGGCTTTTTCCATGCGCCACATGTTATTTTGATAGGTAGCCAAACCTTCATTTATTTTGAAAAAAATAAAGCTATGGTCTGACCAGACATTATCTCTGAGATATATATGTGGTATCCTGTTTATTATACTAACAACCCCCAGAACCAGATCTATTCTTTTGAGTAGGACTGATGTATTTTTGAGAAATGCGTAAAATCTCTATCTTTAGGGTGTCTCCATAGGTCATAGAGATTAAATCTCTGGATGGCGTTCCTGAATGTTCTGGATTTCTTAGTCAGATTTTTGGATACTTTTTTATTCACATCCAATTTTTTATCCATATTGCTATATAGTACGCAGTTAAAATCCCCCGCTAGCAATAGATGGCCTTGTTTTACCCTTTCTACGTTTTCCAAGATTTTTATTAATGTTAATATAGGTTCTGTGTTTGGGAGGTAAACATTAACCAGAGTTATCTTTATCTCATCAATCTTGCCAACCCAAATTAGATATCTACCGTTTATATCTTGTTCGCAGTATTCGACCTCGGGGTTGAAATTACTCGAAAAAATAATTTCCACCCCCAGTTTTTTCCCCCCCTGGCATTGAGGAATGAAATATATGTGGATAGTATGTCCCTCCCCATCTTACTTTGCCTTCCCTTCTCCAATGGGTTTCTTGAAAAAACTTCTCACTTCTAAGAAAGTTATATACTCTGCTTTGTTTAATTGGTGAATTAAGCCCTTGGGCATTAACTGATACACACTTAACCATAATCCTGTTCAATATGGCCCAGGGCTTCCAAATCCATTTTAGTCTTACCATTCTCTACCCACCAATCTCCCTGGGGGACTCCGTTTCCATCAACTATACATAAAATACATTTAGACAATACACAAAAAAGGAGAAGACTCAGCTTCCCTTTAGACCTACAAGACAATACTTCTCCATCCTGAGAAAAAATCTACCACAACTAGAGGACATAGTCTAAAATTAGAGGGGCAACTATTTAAAAGTAATATCAGGAAGTATTACTTTACTGAGAGGGTAGTGGATGTATGGAATATCCTTCCAGCAGAAGTGGTAGAGGTAAACACAGTCAAGGATTTTAAGAATGTGTGGGATAGACACAAGGCTATCCTAGCTATAAGACCGGGAACTGGGGACTAATAAAAGTATTTCGAAAAATTGGGCAGACTAGATGGACCGAATGGTTCTTATCTGCCTACACATTCTATGTTTCTATGATCAGTGGTATATTAATGAGCAAATGATTAGTGGCTATTAATGAGCAAATTATCAGTGGCATATTAATGGCATATTAATGAGCAAATTATCAGTGGCATATTAATGAGACGGTCTCTTGCGTACCTTCTTGATGTGGTCTGCTGGTCAGTGCCTGCGGTAACTGCACCAACGGGTGAGCACAGCGAAATTGGTGCAAGGTCCGCTCCTTCGCGCTGCGAGACTTCCGGGAACTATGGCTTATTTGACTAGTGACTGGGCAGCAATAGCTGTCCAGTCACTAGTAATTTAAAATTTGTTAAGGCGATATGAATCGCCGAACCCCGAACTCCAACCCGGACATACAGTGGAATGTCCGTGTTCGGGTCCGGGGTCCTAAAATCCTAATGTTCGCTCAACTCTAGTTATATTCTGTTAGGATATTGGTTTATGTTTAATGTTTAATTCTGTGAGTAGACCACTCTGAAGGATTATAATGTGTCAGTGACTAGAATTGATAGTTTACTCCAACATACATTGTTCTGTATTAACTGGATTAACTGGTAAACTGATTATGTTGTGCACATTATGTGTCTTACTCTGTGTCTACTCCTATTTGGTTTGTAGTCTAAAAGTCTAATGTATTCTTAACCCCAGTTAGTTGGAGAACTATGTTTAGTTCCATCCCCCCCATTGTATACTTATGTCTGTGATGTCATGTTTATGTCTTTTTATAAGTCTGTGTTGCTTGACAAATAAAGGAGTTGTTCAATCTAGCTGTACGTAACTGCTAGATGTTCTGTCTATTTGGGTACAAAGAGCAAGGTTCCAGAAAGACTTGCTGGGTGAATGCTGAATCAGGGGTTAAGGAGGTGATTTCACACAACGAACAGAGGGTCTACTATGTCCAGTAGACGGTCCGTTACAGAGACTTTAGCAAAGTTGCGTTTACTTTTCACTTACAGTCAATTTAGAATCCGGTTCCATGCTATCCTCCTTATTGTTTAAAATCACTCCCATATAATTCTGGCAAGCCCTTTCGTGGCTCAGGCTACACTGCAAAGTCTCTCTTTAAATTATTTATCTCACACCTCACCATCTCTTATCTCTTTTGTCTTTCTTACAACTATCCCTTGTTCATGTCTTACTCCTTAGTCCACCTGTACATCCACTTCTCTTTATACCATTTTCATCTAGCTTCGCCCCTACTCGTGTGAGCTGAAATATCTCCCCCTCCTCTCCTCCCACACGCTTCTCATTCCCTCCCTTCTATTCAATGCATACTTCTCTTATTTTGTGCAGTTTCTCCTTTCTGCGTGCATGTCTGACTTGTACTGTATTTTACCATATCCTTCTGCTTCAGTTTACTGTAATCGGTACAATTTCACAAATAGAACGTGGGATGGGATGCTGGCCTCTCAACAATTGTTAGCAACTCTCTACCAATCTGGACTGGATATTTTATCACAATATATATATACATAAATATATTCGTGAATCCTCCAGAACTTGACCGTGTCACTCTGAGCCACAGAACTTCTTAGTGTCTTTCTGTCCCACATAACATGCCCAGTGTTACTTTGCCTCTCCTCCTATGCCACTACTGTCAGGGCCGTCCCTACCATGGGGCAGACTCGAACAAATGCCCCAGGCACTTTGCTGCCCCATGCAGCGCTTTTTTTCCTTCTTCCTGTTTCCGGGGGAGCCCAGTCCAGCACAATGCAAAGTCCCGGATTGAGAGCTCTGATAGAAGGTGGTCTCAGCCAATTAGGTGAGACCTTTCAACTCTCCTGAGTGGCTAAGCCCCTCTTTCACACAGAGCCACACTAGTGTCCCCCCCGGTCCCGACCCATGCCCCCTGCTCAGCCCCTAGTCACTTACCCCCCGAATAAAAAAAAATACTACCTAATTCCCCCCCCCCCACCGTAATAATAGTAAGGGGGGTGGGCAATAAGCTAACCTGTAAAAAAAAAAAAAAAATGTTATACTTACTATTTGAGGTCTTCTTTCTTCAGTCTTCTTTTTTCTCTCTTCACCCCCAAAAAAGGCCAAATAAAAAATCATAATACGCACCGCAAAAAAAAAAACTGAGCGCAAAAAAAAAAATCCACGGGTGAAAAATAATCCATCTTTTTTTTTCTTTCTTCAGCCCCAAAAAAGGCCAAATAAAAATCCATAATACGCGCCGCATCTGTTAAAAAAAACAAAAACCTGAGCATAAATTTTTTTATTCGTTCATGTTCTACCTTGTCATCTCTCAATCTGTTCCATGCCTCTCTCCATTTCCTTGTTTTTTTATGCCCTCAACCTTCTCTTTCCACGTGACTCCTCTTTCTGGAGCATGATACCCTGATTTTATATATTTTGTTTCATCACTTGAGCCTTTTTCCTATCAGGAGCTGTGGCCTCATGAGCATTAATCCTGTTCATGCCTCTGCATTTTATTATTCTTTTTCTGGATTTGGAGGATTTAACCCTGATCTCCTCAACTGGGGTTACATCAGTGGCGGAACTATCACTGTCGCAGAGGTTGCAGCTGCACAATATTACTAGCATCTAAATGGCACAATATTACTGGTATCTGAATGGTCAAATTGACCATGGCATCTTAATGGCACAATAATACTGGCATCTTAATGGTCAAATTGACTGTAGCATCTTAATGGCACAATAATACTGGCATCTTAATGGGAAGATTGGCTGTGGCATCTTAATGGCACAATAATACTGGCATCTTAATGGTCAAATTGACCATGGCATCTCAATGGCACAATAATACTGGCATCTCAATGGGCGAATTGGCTGTGGCATCTTAATGGCACAATAATACTGGCATCTTAATGGTACAATAAAACTGGCATCTTAATTTTTTTAATTGGCTGTGGCATCTTAATGGCACAATAATACTGGCATCTTAATGGGAAAATTGGATGTGGCATCTTAATGGCACAATATTACTGGCATCTAAATGGCATAATATTACTGGCATCTAAATGGCACAATACTCGCAACTGAATGGCACAATAATACTGGCATCTTAATGGTCAAATTGGCTGATGCATCTTAATAACTCAATAATACTGTCATCTGAATGGCACAACAATACCGGCATCTTAATGGTCAAATTGGCTGTGGCATCTTAATGGCACAACATTACTAGCATCTGAATGGCACAAATTTACTGGCATCTGAATGGCACAATAATAATAGCATCTTAATGGTCAAATTGGTTGTGGCATCTTAATGGCACAATAATACTGGCATCTTAATGGGAAGATTGGCTGTGGCATCTTAATGGCACATAATACTGGCATCTTAATGGTAAAATTGGCTGTGACATCTATATGACAATAATGCTGGAATATTAATGGGCAAATTGGCTGAGGCATATTAATGGGCAAACTGGCATGGACTGGCATGGACAAAAGGTGGCACAATAATACTCGCATCTTAATGGGTGAATTGACTGTGGCATCTTAATGCCACAGTAATACTGGCATCGTAATGGGCAAATTGGCTGTGGCATCTTAATGGCACAATAATACTGGCATCTTAATGGCACAATAATACTGGAATATTAATGGGCAAATTGACTGCGGCATATTAAATGGCAGTTGCATATGTTAATGAAAAAGTGACTGTGGCATGTTAATTGGTACCTGACAGCAGGGGCGTTGCTAGGTCTTCAGATGGTCTGGGGCTAAAGCCCAGACGAGTTCTGTCACACACACCGTATCTCTCTCCCTCACACACACCGTCTCTCTCTCTCACACACACACCGTGTCTCTCTCTCTCACACACACACCGTCTCTCTCTCTCTCTCTCTCTCTCTCACACACACACTGTCTCTCTCTCTCTCACACACACAATCTCTCTCTCCGTCTCACACACACACCGTCTCTCTGTCTCTTTCTCACACACCTTCTCTCTCTCACACACAACCGTCTCTCTCTCACACACACATACAGTCTCTCTCTCACACACACACACACCGTCTCTCTCTCTCCCTCTCACACACACCGTCTCTCTCTCACACACAAACCCCCGTCTCTCTCTCACACACACACACACACACACCGTCTCTCTCTCACACACACCATTTCTCTCTCTCTTTCTCACACACTCCATCTCTCTCTCTCTCTCTCTCTCTCTCTCACACATACCGTCTCTCTTTCTCACACACACACAGACACCCTAAGACACACTCACACACATACACTCACGCAAACACCCTTACACACATACACTTACACGAACACCCTGACACACACACCTAGACAACCTGACACACACATTGAGACACACACTCACACACATTGAGACACCCAGACACACAATTACAAACATTGAGACATTTTTCACACACACTATCTCTCTCTCACACACACACCGTCTCCCTCTCTCTCTCTCTCTCTCTCTCTCTCTCTCTTTCTTTCTCACACACACATAGACACCCTGAGACACACTCACACACATACACTTACCAAAACACCCTTACAAACACACATACACTTACGCAAACACCCTGACACACACACCTAGACAACCTGACACACACAAGGAGACACCCAGACACACACATACAAACATTGAGACACCCAGACACACACACACACATTAAGACACCCAGACACACACTTACACACATTGAGACACCCAGACACACACTTACACACATTGAGATACCCAGACACACTCTTACACATTCTCTATCTCTATCACACCGTCTCTATCTCTCTCAATCTCTGTCTCTTTTTCACACACACCGTCTCTCTCTCTTTTTCTCACAAACACGTCTCTCTCTTTCTCACACAGACCCTCTCTCTCTCTTTCTCACACACACCGTCTCTCTCTCTCTCTCTCTCTCACACACACCGTCTCTCTCTTCCTCACACACACCATCTCGCTTTCTCTCTCACACATCTCTCTCTCCGTCTCTCTCTCTCCCTGTCTCTTTTTCACACACACAGTCTCTCTCTCTCTCTTTCTGTGTCTCTTTCTCACACACGTCTCTCTCTCTTTCTCACACACACACCATCTCTCTTTCGCACACACCATCTCTCTCTCTCTCCCACACACACACCGTTTCACTCTCTCCGTCTCTCTCTCTCCCTGTCTTTTTCACACACACCGTCTCTCTCTCCCTGTCTCTTTTTCACACACACCGTCTCTCTCTTTCTGTCTCTTTCTTGTACACTGTCTCTCTCTTTATTTCTCACACACAGTCTCTCTCTCTTTCTCACACACCGTCTCTCTCTCACAAACACTGTTTCTCTCTCTCACACACACCGTCTCTCTCTCTCACACACCGTTTCTCTCTCTCACACACACCGTCTTGCTTTCTCTCTCTCTCACACTGTCTCTCTCTGTCTCTCTCTCTCTCCTGCCTCTTTATCACTCTCTATCTATCTGTGTCTCTTTATCACAAACACTGTGTCTCTTTCTCACACACCATCTCTCTCTCTTTCGCACACAACGTCTCTGTCTCCCACACACACACCGTTTCTCTCTGTGTCTCCCACACACACCCCGCCTCTCTCTCTTTCACACACACCGTCTCTCTTTCTCACACACACACACATACATTTAAGAAAACACACTTACACACATACACTTACGCAAACACCCTTACACACATACAGTTACGCAAACACCCTGACACACACACCTAGACAACCTGACATACACATTGAGACACCCAGACACACACTTTCTCACACACAACGTCTCTCTCTCTCTCTTTCTCTCTTATACACCCACCGTCTCTCTTTCTCTCTCCCACACACACACCATCTCTCTCTCTCTCACACACACACCATCTCTCTCTCTCTCACACATACTCTCTCTCTCTCTCTCGCATACCGTCTCTCTTTCTCACACACACACAGACACCCTAAGACACACTCACACATACACTCACGCAAACACCCCTACACACATACACTTATGCAAACACCCTTACACACATAAACTTACGCAAACACCCTTACACACACACACATACACTTATGCAAACACCCTGACACACACACCTAGACAACCTGACACACACATTGAGACACACACTCACACACATTGAAACACCCAGACACACACTTACAAACATCGAGACACTGAGACACCCAGACACACTCTTACACTTTCTCACAAACACCGTCTCTTTCTCACACACACCTTCTCTCTCTTTCCCTGTCTCTTTTTCACACACACCGTCTCTCTCTCACCCTGTCTCTTTTTCACATACACCGTCTCTCTCTCTCCCTGTCTCTTTTTCACACACACCGTCTCTCTCTCCCTGTCTCTCTCACACACACCGTCTCTCTCTCTCTGTCTCTTTCTCACACACACCGTCTCTCTCTCTCTCTCCGTCTCTCTATCTCCCTGTCTCTTATTCACACACACCCTCTCTCTCTCTCTCTTTTTCACACATACCGTCTCTCTCTTATTTTCACACACACCATCTCTCTCTCTTATTTTCACACACACACCGTCTCTCTCTTTCTCACACACCGTCTCTCTCACACACACCGTGTCTCTCTCTCTTACACACACGTCTCTCTCTCTTTCTCACACACACAGACACCCTGAGACACACTCACACACATACACTTATGCAAACACCCTTACAAGGACACATACATTTACGCAAACATCCTGACACACACACCTAGACAACCCGACACACACATTGAGACACACACTCACACACATTGAGAGACCCAGACACACACACACACACATTGAGACACCCAATCACACACTTACACACATTGAGACACCCAGACACACTCTTACACTTTCTCACACACACCGTCTTTTACTCTCTGTCTTTTTTTCACACAGCGTCTCTCTCTCCCTGTCTCTTTTTCACACACACTGTCTCTCTCTCTCTGTTTCTTTTTCACCGTCTCTCTCTGTTTCTCACACACACCGTCTCTCTCTTTCTCACACACATGTCTCTTCCTCACACACACCGTCTCGCTTTCTCTCTCTCACACCATCTCTCTCTCTCTCTCTCTCTCTCTCTCTTTCTCTCCCTGTCTCTTTTTCACACACACAGTCTCTCTCTCTCTCTCTCTCTCTCTCTCTCTGTGTCTCTTTCTCCATCACACCCTATCTATCTCTTTCTCACACACACCGTGTCTCTCTCTTCCTCACACACACCATCTCTTTCTCTTTCGCATACACCGGCTCTCTCTCTCTCCCACACACACACCGTTTCTTTCTCTCTCCCACACACACACACCATCTCTCTCTCTCTCTCTCTCTCTCACACACACCCACCATATCTCTCTCTCACACACACCGTCTTTCTGTCTCTCTCCCACACACACCGTCTCTCTCTCTCTCCCACACACACACCGTCTCTCTCTCTCTCTCACACACACTGTCTCTCTCTCTCTCTCTCTCTCTCTCTCACACACACACCATCTTTCTCTCTCTCATACACATACACACTGTCTCTTTCTCTCTCTCACACACACACCGTCTCTCTCTCTCTCTCACACACCGTCTCTCACACACAAACACACCGTCTCTCACACACAAACCCTGTCTCTCTCTCACACACACACCGTCTCTCTCTCTCACACACACACACTCCATCTCTCTCTCACACACACACACACGTTTCTGTCTCTCTCACACACACACATAGACTCTCTCTCACACACACTTACACACCGTCTCTCTCTCTCTCCCTCTCACACACCGTCTCTCTCTCTGATATACAAACACACACCGTCTCTCTCTTTCTCACACATACACACACCATCTCTCCCACACACACACCGTCTCTCGCTCACACACAAACCCTGTCTCTCTCTCATATACACACCATCTCTCTCTCTCTCACACACACACACCGTCTCTCTCTCACACACACACTGACTCTCTCTGTCTCACACACACACCGTCTCTCTGTCACACACACACCGTCTCTTTCTCCCACACACTGTCTCTTTCTCTCTCTCAAACACACACCATCTCTCTCTCTCTCTCATACACACACACACACTGTCTCTTTCTCTCTCTCACACACACACCGTCTCTCTCTCACACACCGTCTCTCACACACACACACACACACACACGTTTCTGTCTCTCTCACACACACACATAGTCTCTCTCTCACACACTTACACACCGTCTCTCTCTCTCCCTCTCACTCACTGTCTCTCTCTCTCTGATACACAAACACACACCGTCTCTCTCTTTCTCACACATACACACACCATCTCTCACACACACACACACCATCTCTCGCTCACACACAAACCCTGTCTCTCTCTCATACACACACCGTCTCTCTCTCTCTGTAATACACACCGACTCTCTCTCTCTCATATACACACCATCTCTCTCTCTCTCTCACACACACACCGTCTCTCTGTCACACACACACCATCTCTCTGTCACACACACACCTTCTCTCTCTCTCTCTCTCTCACACACACCATCTCTTTCTCTCTCACACACCGTCTCTCTCTCTCTCTCACACACCTTCTCTCTCTCTCTCATACACACCGTCTCTTTCTCTCTCACACACACACACACACACACACACACACACACACACACACCGTCTATCTCTCACACACACACGTTTCTCTCTCTCACACACACACACACAACGTCTCTCTCACACACACACACACAATGTTTCTCTCTCTCTCACACACACACACCATCTCTTTCTCTCACACACACACATACACACCGTCTCTCTCTCATACACACACCGTCTCTTTCTCTCTTACACACACACACCATCTCTCTCTCTCTCACACAAACACACTGTATCTCTCTCTCTCTCACACATACACACACTGTCTCTCTCACACACACACCATCTCTCTCACACACACACACACCGTCTCTTTCTCTCTCACACACACACCCTCTCTCTCTCACACACACCGTCTCTCTCTCTCTCACACACACAATCTCTCTCTCTCACACACACACACCGTCTCTCTCTCTCCCTCTCACACACACCGTCTCTCTCTCACACACAAACCCCCGTCTCTCTCTCACACACACACAACGTTTCTCTCTCTCTCTCACACACACACAACGTTTCTCTCTCTCTCTCACACACACCGTCTCTCTCTCACAAACACACCGTCTCTCTCTCCCACAAACACACCGTCTCTCTCTCTCACCCACACACACACCGTCTCTTTCTTTTTTACCCACACACACACCGTCTCTTTCTCTCTCTCTCACACACACACACACACCGTCTCTCTCTCTCTCTCACACACACACACAACGTTTTTCTCTCTCTCATACACACCGTCTCTTTCTCTCTCTCACACACACACACCGTCTATCTCTCACACACACACGTTTCTCTCTGTCACACACACACACACACACACCGTCTCTCTCTCTCACACACACACAACGTTTTTCTCTCTCTAACACTCGCACCATCTCTTTCTCTCACACACACACCTACTCTCTCTGTCTCACACACACACCGTCTCTCTGTCACACACACACCGTCTCTGTCACACACACACCTTCTCTCTCTCTCTCTCTCTCTCACACACACCATCTCTTTCTCTCTCACACACCGTCTCTCTCTCTCTCTCTCACACACCTTCTCTCTCTCTCTCATACACACCGTCTCTTTCTCTCTCTCACACACACACACCGTCTATCTCTCACACACACACGTTTCTCTCTCTCACACACACACACAACGTCTCTCTCTCTCTCTCTCTTTCTCTCACACACACACACAATGTTTCTCTCTCTCTCACACACACACACCATCTCTTTCTCTCACACACACACATACACACCGTCTCTCTCTCATACACACACTGTCTCTTTCTCTCTTACACACACACACCATCTCTCTCTCTCTCTCACACAAACACACTGTATCTCTCTCACACATACACACACCGTCTCTCTCACACACACACCATCTCTCTCACACACACACACACCGTCTCTCTCTCTCTCTCTCTCACACACACAATCTCTCTCTCCGTCTCACACACACACCTACTCTCTCTGTCTCACACACACACCGTCTCTCTGTCACACACACACCGTCTCTTTCACACACACACCTTCTCTCTCTCTCTCTCACACACACCATCTCTTTCTCTCTCACACACCGTCTCTCTCTCTCTCTCTCACACACCTTCTCTCTCTCTCTCATACACACCGTCTCTTTCTCTCTCTCACACACACACACCGTCTATCTCTCACACACACACGTTTCTCTCTCTCACACACACACACAACGTCTCTCTCTCTCTCTCTCTCTTTCTCTCACACACACACACAATGTTTCTCTCTCTCTCACACACACACACCATCTCCTTCTCTCACACACACACATACACACCGTCTCTCTCTCATACACACACTGTCTCTTTCTCTCTTACACACACACACCATCTCTCTCTCTCTCTCTCTCACACAAACACACTGTATCTCTCTCACACATACACACACCGTCTCTCTCACACACACACCGTCTCTCTCACACACACACACACCGTCTCTCTCTCACACACAAACCCCATCTTTCTCTCACACACACCTCGTCTCTCTTTTTCTCTCTCTCATACACACACACACACACCGTCTCTTTCTCTCTCACACACACACCCTCTCTCTCCCACACACACAATCTCTCTCTCCGTCTCACACACACACCGTCTCTCTGTCTCTTTCTCACACACCTTCTCTCTCTCACACACAACAGTCTCTCTCTCACACGCACATACAGTCTCTCTCTCACACACACACACACCGTCTCTCTCTCTCCCTCTCACACACACCGTCTCTCTCTCACACACAAACCCCCCTCTCTCTCTCACACACACACAACGTTTCTCTCTCTCTCACACACACACACAACGTTTCTCTCTCTCTCTCACACACACCGTCTCTCTCTCACAAACACACCGTCTCTCTCTCCCACAAACACACCGTCTCTCTCTCTCACCCACACACACACCGTCTCTTTCTTTTTTACCCACACACACACTGTCTCTTTCTCTCTCTCTCACACACACACACACACCGTCTCTCTCTCTCTCTCACACACACACCGTCTATCTCTCTCTCTCACACACACACACACACACACACATTCTCTCACTCATATACTGTCTCTCTCACGCATTCTCTCTCTCTCTCACACACACCGTCTCTCTCTGTCTCACACACACACCGTCTCTCTGTCACACACACACCTACTCACTCTCACACACACACCGTCTCTTTGTCACACACACCGTCTCTCTCTCTCACACACACACCGTCTCTCTCACACACACCGTCTTCTCTCACACACCGTCTCTCTCTCACACACCGTCTCTCTCTCACACACTCCGTCTATCTCTCTCTCACACTCACACACACCATCTCTCTGTCTTTCTCTCACACACACACCATCTCTCTCACACCCACACCGTCTTCTCTCACACACCGTCTCTCTCTCACACACTCAGTCTATCTCTCTCACACACACACACCATCTCTCTGTCTTTCTCTCACACACACACCATCTCTCTCTCTTTCTCTCACACACACACCGTCTATCTCTCTCTCTCTCACACACACACACACACACACATTCTCTCTCTCTCTCATATACCGTCTCTCTCACGCATTCTCTCTCTCTCTCTCTCTCTCTTTCTCACACACACATACCTTCTCTGTCTCTCACACAGACACCCTGAGACATACACTTACGCAAACAGCCTTACACACATACACACACATACACTTATGCAAACACCCTTACTCACATACAATTACGCAAACACACTTACACACATACACTTACGCAAACACCGTGACACACACACACATACACTTACGCAAACACCCTGACACACACACGTAGACAACCTGGCATACACATTGAGACACCCAGACACACACTTACACTCACACACACCGTCTCTATTTCTCTCTCACACACACCGTCTCTCTCTCTTTCTCTCTCCCACACACCGTCTCTCTCTCCCACACACACACCGTCTCTCTCTCTCTCCCCCACACACACGTCCTCACCCCCCCACACAGTCTCTTTCTCTCACACACACACACCATCTCTCTCTCTTTCTCTCACACACACACCGTCTCTCTCTCTCACACACACACACATTCTCTCTCTCTCTCTCATATACCGTCTCTTTCTCTCACGCATTCTGTCTCTCTCTCTCTCTCTCACATACCTTCTCTCTCTTTCTCACACACACAGACAGACACATACACTTATGCAAACACCCTTACTCACATACACTTACGCAAACACACTTACACACATACACTTACGCAAACACCCTGACACACACACACATACACTTACGCAAACAGCCTGACACACACGTAGACAACCTGATATACACATTGAGACACACAGTTACACTTTCTCACACACACGTCTCTCTCTCTTTCTCTCTCACACACCATCTCTCTCTCTCTCTCATACACACACACACTGTCTCTTTCTCTCTCTCACACACACACCGTCTCTCTCTCACACACCGTCTCTCACACGCACACACACATTTCTGTCTCTCTCACACACACACATAGTCTCTCTCTCACACACTTACACACCGTCTCTCTCTCTCCCTCTCACACACTGTCTCTCTCTCTCCCTCTCACACACTGTCTCTCTCTCTCTGATACACAAACACACACCGTCTCTCTCACACATACACACACCATCTCTCACACACACCCCATCTCTCGCTCAAACCCTGTCTCTCTCTCATACACACACCGTCTCTCTCTCTCTGTAATACACACCGACTCTCTCTCTCTCATATATACACCATCTCTCTCTCTCTCTCACACACACACACCGTCTCTCTCTCACACACACCAACTCTCTCTGTCTCACACACACACCGTCTCTCTGTCACACACACACCGTCTCTCTGTCACACACACACCTTCTCTCTCTCTCTCTCTCTCTCACACACACCATCTCTTTCTCTCTCACACACCGTCTCTCTCTCTCTCACACACCTTCTCTCTCTTTCTCATACACACCGTCTCTCCCTCTCTCCCACACACACACACCCTCTTTCTCACACATACACACACCGTCTCTCACACACACCTTCTTTCTCTCACACACACACATTCTTTCTCTCACACACACACCTTCTCTCTCTCACACACACCGTCTCTCTCTCACACACACCGTCTCTCTCTCTCTCAAACACACACACACACTCCGTATATCTCTTTCTCTCACACACATCGTCTCTCCCTCTCTCTCACACAAACACACACACAAACACACATTCTCTCTCTCTCTCACGCATTCTGTCTCTCTCTCACACATACCGTCTCTCTCTTTCTCTGTCACACACACACACTGTCTATCTCTCTCACACACATCGTCTCTCCCTCTCTCTCACACAAACACACACACAAACACACATTCTCTCTCTCTCTCACGCATTCTGTCTCTCTCTCACACATACCGTCTCTCTCTGTTTCTCACACACACACACAGACACCCTGAGACACACTCTCACACATACACTTACGCAAAAACCCTTACACACATACACTTACGCAAACACACTTACACACATAAACTTACGCAAACACCCTGCCACACACACACACATACACTTATGCAAACACCCTGACACACACACCTAGACAACCTGACATACACATTCAGACCCCAGACACACAGTTACACTTTCTCACACACACGTCTCTCTCTCTCTTTCTCTCTCACACACACTGTCTCTCTCTCTCTCTCTCCCACACACACACCATCTCTCTCTCTCTCCCACATACACACCATCTCTCTCTCCCACACACACACCGTCTCTCTCTCTCCCCCACACACATCATCTCTCTCTCTCCTTCCCACACACACCGTCTCTCGTTCTCCCACACACACACCGTCTCTCGCTCTCCCACACACACCGTCTCTCTCTCTCTCACACACACACACACCGTCTCTCTCTCTCTCCCACAATCACCATCCCTATCTTTCTCTCTCACACACACACCGTCTCTGTCTCTCACACACACACACCATCTCTCTCCCACACACACCGTCTCTCCCACACACACACACAGTCTCTCTCTCCCTCTCTCTCACACACACACACCGTCTCTCTCTCACACACACACTGTCTCTCTTTCTCACACACACCGTCTCTCTCTCTCTCTCCCTCACACACCGTCTATCTCTCTCTCCCTCACACACCGTCTCTCTCTCTTTCTCTCACACACACACCATCTCTTTTTCTCTCTACAACACACACACCATCTCACTTTCTCTCTCCCACACACAGTCTGTTTCTCTGTCCCACACACACACTGTCTCTCTCTCTCTCCCTCTCTCACACACACACAGTCTCTCTTTCTCTTCCACACACACACACCGCCTCTCTCTCTCTCTCTCTCTTTCTCACTCCCACACACACACCGTCTCTTTCTCTCTCTCCCACACACACCCATCGTCTCTCTCTCTCTCTCCCACACACACACCGTCTCTCTCTCTGTCTCTCACACACACACCATCTCTTTCTCTCACACACACACACCATCTCTCTTCTCTCTCTCTCATGCACACACACACACACACACCGTCTCTCTCTCTCACACACACACCATCTCTCTGTCACACACACACACCTTCTCTCTCTCACACACACACCATCTCTTTCTCTCACACACACACACGTCTCTCTCTCTCACACACAAACCGTCTCTCTCTCTCTCACACACACACACCATCTCTCTCTGTCTCACACACACACCATCTCTCTGTCACACACACACACCTTCTCTCTCTCACACACACACAATCTCTTTCTCTCACACACACATACCGTCTCTCTCTCACACACACCGTCTCTCTCTCTCATACACACACACATCTCTTTCTCTCACACACATCTCTTTCTCTCACACACACATACCGTCTCTCTCTCTCACACACACCGTCTCTCTCTCTCTCTCTCTCTCTCTCACACACACACACACACCGTCTCTCTCTCACACACACCATCCCTCTCTCACACACACGTCGTCTCTCTCTCTCACACGCACACACATTCTCTCTCTCTCTCATATACCGTCTCTTTCTCTCACGCATTCTGTCTGTCTCTCACACATACAGATACAGACACTTACGCAAACACCCTTACACACATACACACACACCCTTACACACATACACACACATACACTTATGCAAACACCCTGACACACACATACACTTACGCAAACACCCTGACACACACACGTAGACAACCTGACATACACATTGAGACACCCAGACACACAGTTACACTTTCTCACACACACGTCTCTCTCTCTTTCTCTCTCACACACCATCTCTCTCACTCCCACACACACACACCGTCTCTCTCTCACACACACACACACACACACACCATCTCTCTCTCTCTCTCCCACACACACCCTCTTTCTCACACATACACACACCATCTCTCACACACACACACCGTCTCTTTCTCTCTCTCCCACACACACACCGTCTCTCTCACTCTCTCCCACACACACACCGTCATTCTCTCTCACACACACACACACACACTCTGTCTCTCTCACACATACACACAACGTTTCTCTCTCTCTCCCACACACACACTGTCTCTCTCTCCCACACACACACCGTCTCTCTCTCTCTCCCCCACACACACGTCTCTCTCCCCCCCCACACAGTCTCTTTCTCTCACACACACACACACGTCTCTCTCTCTCCTTCCCACACACACCGTCTCTCTGTCGCCCCCACACACACATCATCTCTCTCTCTCCCACACACACACACCGTCTCTCTCTACTCTCCGACACACACCCCGTTTCCCTCTCTCACTTACACACACACCGTCTCTCTCTCTTACACACACACCGTCACTCTCTCTCACACACACCATCTCTCTCTCACACTAACATCATCTCTCTCTCTCACACGCACACACATTCTCTCTCTCTCTCTCATATACCGTCTCTTTCTCTCACGCATTCTGTCTCTCTCTCTCTCTCTCTCTCTCTCACACATACCTTCTCTCTCTCTCATTCTCACACACACAGATACAGACACTTACGCAAACACCCTTACACACATACACACACACCCTTACACACATACACACACATACACTTATGCAAACACCCTGACACACACATACACTTACGCAAACACCCTGACACACACACGTAGACAACCTGACATACACATTGAGACACCCAGACACACAGTTACACTTTCTCACACACACACGTCTCTCTCTCTTTCTCTCTCACACACCATCTCTCTCACTCCCACACACACACACCGTCTCTCTCTCACACACACACACCATCTCTCTCACTCTCTCCCACACACACACCGTCATTCTCTCTCTCACACACACACACTCTGTCTCTCGCACACATACACACAACGTTTCTCTCTCTCTCCCACACACACACTGTCTCTCTCTCCCACACACACACCGTCTCTCTATCTCTCCCCCACACACACGTCTCTCTCTCTCCCCCCCACACAGTCTCTTTCTCTCACACACACACACACCGTCTCTCTCTCTCCTTCCCACACACACCGACTCTCTCTCTCCCCCACACACACACCGTCTCTCTCTCTCCCACACACACACCCCGTCTCTCTCTACTCTCTCCCACACACACCGTCTCTCTCTACTCTCCGACACACACCCCGTTTCCCTCTCTCTCTTACACACACACCGTCTCTCTCTCTTACACACACACCGTCTCTCTCTCTCTCACACACACACACCGTCTCTCTCTCTCACACACACCGTCTCTCTCACACACACACACACACACAACAGTCTCTCTCTCACATACACAGTCTCTCACACACACTGTCTCTCTCTCTCACACACACACCGTCTCTCTTTCTCACACACACCATCTCTCTCTCTCCCATACACACACCGTCTCTCTCTCTCTCTCCCATACACACACCGTCTCTCTCTCTCTCTCTCTCTCACACACACACACCGTCTCTCTCTCTCCTACACACACACCATCTCTCTCTTTCTCCCACAAACACACACCGTCTCTCTTTCACACCGTCTCTCTTTCTCTTTCTCACACACATCATATCTATCTCTCCCACACACACACACACACACACACCGTCTCTCTCTCTCTCTCTCTCTCTCACACACACCGTCTCTCTCTCTCTCTCACACACCGTCTCTTTCTCTCTCCCCCACACACACCGTCTCGCTCTCTCCCACACACACCGTCTCTCTATACTCTCTGACAAACACCCCGTTTCTCTCTCACACACACACATACACACACACACAACAGTCTCTCTCACACACACACACTGTCTCTCTCTCTCTCTCACACACACTTACACACTAAAAACAGATACTCTCCCGATATTTACTATTGTTGTTATAGCATAATGATTCTCCGGAGGCTTCCTACCATAGAGAGCAGTTCGTTTGAGATATGATAATCCTCATTAACAGGGGTTGTTATTGATAGCCGGGCTCGTTTAATAGTCATGTATAACAATTCAACATTTTTAGTAGGATACTAATAACCGAAAATCTATCTACAGGACAAACAGGGGTTTCTGCTGCTAGATACCTGGAAGCTAAAATAGCCTGGTCATTTTGGCCATCCATGATAATGTTAGGCATTTATAAAAAAAAAAAAGGGAGAAAGGAAGACAAAATAGTAATAAAAATAACAAAATGGGATCGTCTTTTCCTGGATCTTGGGGCTTTGTTACATGTCCCAAGGTAATAAGACCTAGAATAAAGTTCCTAAATTAGGGAGGGTGCCAGCGTCTCTAGCATATTCTGGAATGAATCTGATTCCAGATACATGGTCCATGGGGCCCACTTCAGACTCGTCTCCATTCTCTTACCCTGAGCAGTGGCCATGAGATCCTCCGAGGCGACCCATTCTGCACAGGTAGGAGTTTTACTCTGTTTCCAAAACTTTGGTATTAACATTTTCGCTGTGTTTAGTAGGGGTGGGGTCAATGACCGTTTATAGTTTGTTTTATCTGTCTTGGGGTGTTACGTAGTAGCGCCCTCAAGGGATTGGGTTGGAAATCAGGATCAGCCAACATCTGGATGGCTCCGATTACCAGATCCCAGAATGGCCTGGGCAGAACACAGGTCCACTAAATATGTAGATAATCCCCCTGTCCCGTTTACACCTCCAGCATATGTCTGGAACCGTAGGGTGTTGTATGTGAAGGGTAGAGGGGACCCTATACCATCTTGTATATATTTTGTAGAAATTTTCCTGGGCTAAGGCATAAGGGGTACATTTATGAATTAGTGTAGACATTTTCCCCCATTGAGTGTCTGTTAGAGTGTTATAGTGTTGCATTTGCCTGTATGAATGGAGGCATAGTCTGTCATTGGGTCGATCCTGGGCAAGGTCCCTAAAAGGTTTTATTTGTTGGTTTTACTTGTGGAGATAGTAGTCCAACTCTCAATCAGGGTGGATTCCAAATGCGGATATAGAATAAAAGAAACAATATCCAGATGTAGTAACACACATATAAAACACTTTAATATCCCTCCAAATATACAGCTTACATCTAAAACAATTAAAATCTATGTTAGTGTGTCACCAGTCCATCCAATGGCCGTCCCAGTTCCATACGCTTTCAAAAGCTTCTATCGGCAGTAAAAGATTCAATCACTTAGCGGTGGGTACAGTTCACTCGCCGGCACTTCCGGGTTCCGATCTCGTGTGACGTCAAAGTCTCGCGACGCCTTTCGCCAATAGGCTTCTTCAAGGCGATGACGCCCACACGAGAAGCCGGAAGATTTATACCACCATTGATTAGTTGTCATGGCTACAACACTTCTCCGGACTTGCATACTCAGTAACCAGTATAACATAGAGATTGCATAAAAACGGAGACAAACATGATTAGTCTCAAAACAAACACCATCTCCCACTCTTTTGCGGAAAATCCTCACAGCCCACAGAAATTAAAAAACTAATAAACGCAAAATACCTTACTTTATATCTTATATATAAATAAGCACCTACCATAAAACATATCTATGTGCTATATGGAGTCTCCGCAGTATACATTCTTATTCCATCAAGAAACACTAAACATTAACCCATAGACAGAGAGAGAGACCCTTTTAAATGCAATCAAAACATAATCCACAAATAATAAAAATCTAATAAAATTCTAATAAAAAAAAGGGGGGGGGTATTTTAGGAAAAGGTATCATAAAAAAATTAATTAAAAAGAAAACCTTATATGTCCAACCCCATGTTACGATAGAGGCAGGGATCCAGTAAAATATGATTTTCAGGAAACCTTAATCAAAGAAAATGACATAGTTCAAAGTCGGCATTTAAACCCCCAGGAATCAGTGTGTTTAATTCAAAAATCCATCGCATCTCAGCTTGTCCCACGTTTTTAATCTTATCACCGCCACGCCAATGGGTTTTGGGTTTATCTATTGCAAAAAAGTTTAGTTTTGTTGGATCTTTTTGATGTTGTTTCAAGATAAATATGTTTCTTCGACCATTTGGCCATGTCAGATTGTATGGTTTGGAGAAGGCGTCGGAAATTGAAAGCGTATAGTAATTAAATATCTGAGGGAATATATATCCCGAGGTATTTAAGCGAGGATGAGGTCCATCAAAAAGGAAAATTCGATTTCAAGGAGGCCTCATCCGTAAGGGGGACTGAAAGAATGAGGATCTCAGATTTTGATAGATTTCCTTCATCAGATTGGGCAAAGATATGTGAGGTTTGGTGACAATAAACAAAAGGTCATCAGCAAACGCCGAGACCTTATGTGTGCGTGGGCCTGTTTGTACACCTGAAATATCTGGGTTGTTTCGTATTGCCTCTAAAATGGGGTCCATAATCAGTGCAAACAATAGGGGTGACAACTGGCAACCCTGCCTTGTGCTGTTCGACAGGGTGACTGGGCCAGACAGCGTACCGTTAATTCGGATTCGTGCCATGGGACAATGATATAATGCTCCTACCCAGCGTAGCATGCTCGGGCCCATCCTGTCGAACGCTTTTTCAGCATATATGGAAAGTAATAGGGATGGAGTGGAATGGATGTGGACATGGTGGATTAAGTTGATGATTCTAGTAGTGTTGTCCCTAGCTTCGCACCCTGGGACAAACCCTGCTTGGTCCCGTTCAATCAAAGATGGGAGAGAAAACTTCATGGCCAACATTTTTGCAAAGAGTTTAGTATCATTGTTCAACAATGAAATTGGACGGTAACTAGCACAAAGAGAAGGGTCTTTATTGGGTTTGTGTATTACTGTAATATGGGCTTCTTGAGCCTGTGGAGGAAGGGATCCGTCCAGGGCTAAAGAATTGAAAGTATGTACAAACTGGGGGGCTAGGAGAGATGAAAAAGTTTTATAGTACGAGAGGGTCAAACCGTCGGGGCCAGGACATTTGCCTGTGGAGGAATCTTTCAGTGCGATTAGGACCTCGTCCACTTTAAAGGGGTCGTCCATGAAGGCTATGTCATCTGAGGTGAGTTTGTGGCGAAGATGAATTCCTAGATAGGATTAAATTTCCTTCGGGAGGACTGTACCTGCGGGTTCTGGATGTTATATAAATCCTGATAGTATGATCTAAAAACTTCTGCAATCTGGTCAGCAGTGTGAACCAGGTGATCATTCTGGTTCTTTATCTTTGGTATGAAAGATGCATTATGTTTAGACTTCAGTATTTTAGCTAGGTATCTGCCTGGTTTGTTTCCTTGCTCGTAAGCCCTGCTCTTCGCTATCATGAATGACCTCTGAGTTTTTTGAGTGCAAAGAGTAGCG
Source organism: Pelodytes ibericus (assembly GCA_036172795.1). NCBI lineage: Eukaryota > Metazoa > Chordata > Amphibia > Anura > Pelodytidae > Pelodytes > Pelodytes ibericus. The sequence goes on from CM069860.1 coordinate 29,959,378, forward strand.
AGTAGTGCAAAGAGTAGCGAGTTGTGCACGCGTGGCCATGAGGGCTTGGTAATCCTCTCTGGACAATGTCAACTTGTGTCTAGATTCTATAGTGGCAATCTGGCCCAAAAGAGTTGCTATGGTGGCTCTATTCTTCTTTTTATCATAGGAGGCTATACTGATTAGATGACCTCGCATGGTGGCTTTGTGGGCTTCCCATAGCATCGGTGCAGAGCATTCGGTATTGGTGTTCTCGTTAAAATAGTGTTTAAGGACCTCCGTTAATTTGTTAACGTGTTTCGTTTTTAAAAATGTTTTCATTGACTCTCCAATTAGGGAGTCGTCGTGAGAGTGTAGGAATGTGTAACGTCAGGGATATTTGGGCATGATCACTCCAGGTCACTGAGCCCAGGGACACCCTTTGCACTATGTCAAAGTGTCTGGGGGAAATAAATAAATAATCTATGCAGTATCGTGCATGTTTTGGGGAACAGTAGGTGTAGTCCTTTACCTGTGGGTTAATTATCCTCCAGGCATCGACAAGCTGGGCACTATGTAACGCTTTTTTGACTTGCTTAATTTTGGAGTATCGCATATGGGCCGCCCCAGTGGACGTGTCCAGGAGAGGATCCATAACCATGTTCAGGTCTCCCCCGATAATCAGAATATCCTCGAGAAAATCCGAAAATTCTGTGAGAATAGAACAAACATAATGGTGTTGGTCAACGTTTGGTACATATATATTACATATGGTCACCAGGTTAGATCCAATGAAACCTTTTACAAATATGGCTCTGCCATAATTTTCTGTTTTAAATTCTTTAAGAGTAAAGGGCAGGTGCCTAGAGACTAAAATTGCAACCACTTAAGTTTTTTTAAAAGGCGAGTAAGAACGGTAGGATAGTGTAAAAGTAGTATCCCGTAATATCGGGGCTTGGAGCGCTGGAAATGCATCTCCTGTATTAGGGTTATGGAGGCTTTTAGGGCTCTCAGTTACCCGAAAAGATGGGATCGTTTAGATGGGGCATTAAGCCCTTTTGCATTAATGGATATAATGTTTAGATCCTGGGGTTCCTTTTCAGCCATAGGGAAGTGATCTTGACATGGACAGTACAATCTTTAGATTGCCAAATAGGACCATATTTTGCAGAAATACATAACAATACAAGGGGGGAACATTAACAACAATAAAAGTAGTAAAACTTGAAAACAGTGTGGAAGTGATGCACCGTGGGTATAACCCATGGCAAGGGGGTGCATCAGGGCATCCCCAGAGATGATCGCAGCATCTCCGGGTGTGCACTATATATACAAGGGCGCTAAATCATACTTTGGGGGATTTGGTGGCAACCATGGACTACATGTCGGGTATGCTCGGGGACTCTCCTTGGCCATTGTTTAAGAACAAAGTGATATGAGCTATAGTGTAGAAGCCTTAAATGGTGAGGGAAGAAAAAATAAAAATAAACCAGCCAACCAACATCGCCCTGCCGCCAAATTCGGGGCTGTGTGGAGGCCCACACTCAGTTGAGCAGGGACCTTCGTTGCTTCATAGGGGATAAACCGGCCTACAAAGCTGGAGAAGGTATCCCAAACCTGGACATCCCTACACAAAATTGAGTCTCTGTAGTGGATAACGACATAACAGTCTTAACAATAGTTCAGGCCCAGCGTTAAAAGTACGTATGTAGGGGTAACATCATAGGCCTGTTATTCCCTCGTTCATGAGAGTAAGTAAACCTTATGATGCCTGCGTGAGCAGGGATGTTTCCTGATCCCGGTCGTTCTGCGTATGGAGGCCGGTCGTCGGTGGTGCATCTGAGGATTCGCCCCTGGATGTACGTGGGCGACGCTTCCTTTGTGGTCTCGGGAGCCATGGTTTGGTTTTCAGCTGCGGGGGCAACAGATCAACCTGGTCCGTTTTCGTCCATGCCGACAGGTCTGGGGCTGGGATGTTGAGGTCCACACAGAATCCCGTGCAGACAACGTGTAAGTGACATTGTCCTTACGTACTCTTATGCTTAGTGGGAATCCCCATTGGAATGGTAGGTTAGCTTTCTTTAGCTCATCAGCCACCGGGCGAAGTAATTTCCTGGCCTGTAACGTGGCCCAAGCCACTTCAGGGAGCAATGTAAGCTGTGAGCCATGGAATACGACCAGTTGTCTCTTTCTTGCAGCCTGCAGGATCCTTTCCTTCACCTGGTAAGAATGTAGGCAACAGATAATGTCGCGGGGGAATCGTCCCCATAGGTCTTTTGGCCTCAGAGCTCTATGTGCTCTATCGATGGCCACAGGGTGTTCAGTGTTCACCAAGGATTTGAGCAAAGAGTTCTGTCACAACCTTCAGGGTGTCCTCTTGACCGTCTGTTTCAGCTAGGCCCCTAATTCGTATATTTGATCCGCGGCCTCTGGTCCCGTAGTTCGGGGATCAGAGAGCCCATAGAGACATCTATATTGGCTTGATCGGCTTCGACTGTGTCCAGTCTGAATCTCCGCCATTTCTGCCTTGATGGTAGTTTTAATGCTTGCCATCATCGCCACAAAGTCACTGCTTATAGGGGTTGTGAATGAGATAAAATTGGCTTTTGAAGGCATATCTAGATTGTGGGTATCATCCGCAGAGTCTGATGAGGACTCCTCTCCCTCATTGATGGCATGTAGCACTGTGGGATACTTTTTATAAATAACCAGGGCTTGACAATTCTCCGGAGGCAGAGAGCTTTAACACCCATTTATGACTCCTACTTTTTTATTATTATTTTACATAAATCTGGTATCTATGGCTCCTAAGTCTACAATTATTTGTCAAGTACTGTATATGATTAATACATGGCAGATCATGGCTATATGCGGCATTGCACTGGGGTAATCTATGTTGCTATATGTGTCGGTGCCCTGGGTAAATCTATACGTGTGTATATTTATATAGTACAGTGGTAATGTATAAATGATATGTAGCAGTGTCACTATTGCCATATGGCAAGTTATACATTGGATAAAAACGTTTTATATTATGTATGTGGCACTGTGGAAAGCTTAATAGATGGCAGGTGGCACTGTGGGATACTTTTTGTAAATAACCAGGGCTTGACAATTCTCAGGAGGCAGAGAGCTTTAACACACATTTATGACTCCTACTTTTTTAAATTATTTTACATAAATCTGGTATCTATGGCTCCTAAGTAGAGTTGACTCCTGGATGTTCGGGTGCGGCTGAACTTCGGAGAAAAGTCCGGGTTCGGGGTCGAAATTGACCCCGAACCCCATTGAAGTCAATGGGGACCCGAACTTTTGGCCACTAAAATGCCTCTAAAAAAGGGCTAGAGGGCTGCAAAATGAAGTAAAATGTGGTCAATTGACCTATTCTTATGAATGGGGACTCTATTTCGGTTTATAGAATGGCAATAGCATTACATGTATTCCATAAACCGAAAGTCTATAAACCGAAAGACATTCGGTTTATAGACTTATGTTTTATAGAATACATGTAATGCTATTGCTATTCTATAAAAAGAAAGTCTATAAACAGAATGTCTTTCAGTTTATAGACTTTCGGCTTATGGAATACATGTAAGAAATTCTTATGAATGGGGACTCTATTTCGGTTTATAGAAAGCCAATAGCATTACATACAATGTAACCGCCGAACCCTGAACTCCAACACGGACATACTGTGAAATGTCCGTGTTCAGGTCTGGGGTCCAAAAACCGTAAAGTTCGGTATGAACCCGAACTGTGCGGTTCGGGTTCGCTCAACACTACTCCTAAGTCTACAATTATTTGTCAAGTACTGTATATGATTATACATGGCAGATCGCAATGTGGGAAGTTGTATATGCCACTTCTTTCTCTCTGTGATTGCCTTTGATGAAAATGATGCATACAAATGTTTTTTTTTAAAGTTTGATTAGGGTGATAGACAGCCACAACAATAGATGACATCTCTTACATATGATATCAATAAAGAATCCCATGAAAACAGCAGGGATTTCAAAATACATAAGAACACATGTACGTACATTTCATAGAGGTAATTACAACAGGGGTCTATGCCCCGAGAGGAACATTTATCAAAATAGTGAGGCAGTAGAATGACAATATAAGATAAGTTGTCAACCCCAAAAGGGAATGGACTTACGTTGCAAGGGTGGCCCTTAGTTCCCTGATTCTGGGTTAACTAAGTGTATATGTCAGTAGGGTCGTGGCCTTGAATCAGTTGGTTCATGTACCAAGCTGTGTTCTGGAAGGATTTTTTCATATGGAGTCTCGTGGCTAGGGGCAGGGAATCGATGTATGGTTGCCAAACATGGAAAAATGTACCTGTGCTGTTGGTTCTAGACTGGTGTGTGTCCAGCCAGTTCATTCGGAATAGGTGAAATAATTTGTCAAAAAAGACTGCTAGGGAGGGTTCTTCCTTTTGAATCCAGAACGGGAGAATGGTTTTATTGGCGACTGCCATTACGATTCTAGCTAGCGTGATCCGGGGTCTGTGTCTAGTTGGATACCCAAATAAAGCAAAGGCAGGTGTAAGGGACACCCTTAATTGCAGAGTGTTAGTAAGATACTGTTGGCATACAAATGTTAAATATATAAATACACCCTAATTCAGTATTGAAACTTCTTGAGAGCACAGAGCAGGTCTTTGAAAGATGTGCAACGGTGCAAACATCTGTCTGAAATTCCGCTGTCCCACTGAACTCTATAGATACCCCAAAAGGTGGGACAGAGGTAAAGGTTGGCAGGACAGCGGGATAGTCTACCAAAATCAGTACTGTCACGCACAAAGTGGAACAGTTGGGAGCCAAGTATGTTTCATTTCTGTGGTGGATTTGCACGGGGGGCCCCAGGGCAATTTTTGCATCGTGGCCCAGTGGTTTCTAGTTAAGCCTCTGGGTTACACACAACTAGCATGTTGCAATTAAATGAGTTATTCCCTATAACAGTGATGGCAAAACTTTTTGGGGCCGAAAGACACATTTTCTGCATAAACCAAGTTTGTCAAGTAAAAAAAAAAGAAATCACACACAAGCATACACTCATGTATATGCATACACAAATACATATTCGGACACATACAGTACATGCAACACACAGAGCGCATTGGGTTCTACAAAAAAATACCAGCCTTGCTGGTTCCTTCATAAGGCATTAAGACAATTTTTTACCGGCCTGCCAGTAAAATACTGGCTTGGTGGCATCCCTAGACACACACACAGCTTCATATTATGAAAAGACAAAAGAATGGTTAAAGCAGCTTATTCTTCAAATTACAGAATTTATCCCCCACAATATGATTATATCTGCATTCTGTTTAACCATTATTTTCTGATATCTTAAGGAAGAAAAGTGCAGTCACAGCAGCACATTGGATACATTTGAGAAGCCACCATGCACCTTGCACGCACCCAGGGCTGGACTGAGAACAAAACCAGCAATGGAAAAAAAATTGTTGACAAGCCCCATAACATAACATTACTAAACCAGCCTTATAGCATAATATAATTTTTTTGTTAATAAAAGGGAAAACATGCATTTTAAAAGCACATCTGAAGAGTATGTACACGAAGTTAAATAAATTGCCCTGTGCAGAGGTATATATCAGGGCAGTGTGTGAGACATATCCTTGTGTACATATGAGAGCATATATTGCCCTATGCAGAAGTATATATCAGGTAAGTGTGTGAGATATAACCTTGTGTACTTACTGGGTGGATATAGTGAGGTCCTCCAGCACCCAGAACTTACCCCAGCACTCAGCCCTCACCAGAGTTGACCCAGCATCTATATTGCACGTTTTGAGGACTGTGGGAAATATATGAAGAGACTTTTATGATGACGGATCATTACAGATTCATATAGCAAGGCAGTAACATGGGCAGTGGGCGGTTTGGGAGATCATTATGTGAGCTGTTAGATGCTTAGATAATACGTACAACAAATAATAACAGAAAAACATATGGTTGTTTGCTGTATCATAAATTTGCCAGAAATGGCCAAAAAGTGACACCACAGAATAATATATATGTGCATATAACAGTAACATGACATTTGAAACCAATGGCAATATTTATAAAAAGCAATTCTTGAGCAGGGATTGGGGGGAAAGAGTATGATGTTAGCTATATATATAGAGGGAAAATTCAGGCAGAACACATCACAATAGCAGACTATTTGAATGAAACTGTCACTAAAATCTGCATATACTGAGCAATAACATAATAACATACCCTAATAATATACCCATTTAATAATGTCAGCACACAGTATGATAACCAGATACTTTACCAAGCAAAGTGATGTTGAGGTGTATGGTTGGCTCTAGCTGGAAAGTGAGAAGGCCAGCAGGGCACTGGCAGGGGAGAATAGTTATTCTACTACTAGACAGTAAGTAGGTTGTCAGGATACTAAATTATATAATCACACATAAAGCTGTGGACACTAGGATATTAAATGCTATAAAGGGATATGCATACATTTGAAGTTACAGTATGAAGATATCATGGTGTATTAAGGTGTATGACAAAACAATGACTTGGGCAACAAAGTGAAAAGGAGAGTTTAAAGAATCATGAGGCCAGCAGCTTGTTGGTTGTGTGTGACATATTCTTACAAGACATTGAGGGGTATGGAGATTTATAGATACTAATGTTTATTGCATTCATTATTTATAAAATTACCATTGTTTCCTTCTACACACAAATGTCTACACATGTACTCTCTCACAACATATTTTCCTGCATCCCATTTGGACTCTACTTCTTGTCTTACCCATTTATATCCATCTATTATACTTGTTTCACTTCTTAGATGCTGAATCCTTTCCTTTCATTGCCTAATTTTTAAGATGCTCACTTTCATTATCTATTAACCTGTCTTATTCTCATATTTGCCCGGCATCTGTCTACTCCAAGTGTCTCATTCCCCCTTTATTTATTTTTCTCCTTCCCCATTCTTCTTTCCACTTCCAAATTATCTACCATGTCCCCCTCTTGCTGTATATAACATCTATCCATCTCTTGTATCCTTCTTTCATCCTTGACTTCTTTGTTTCCTTTTTCTCCTCCATGTCCTCTCACCTGTTCTCGATAACTCTACTTCTCTCAATATTTCCCTGTTACTCTATTTCTTGATCTCCTTTTATCTCTCTGTTCCTTCCAGTCTCTCTCTTTATCTACCCCCTCCCCCTCCCCCTCCTACTCTCAGATCCCCAGCTGGCTTATGGCTGTAAGGGAAATCCCCCTTGTGTTCAGACTCAGAGCTCTGAAACTATGCATAACCGTTAACACAGACACACACTCCTGATCTAACTCCCTCTCTAGAAAGGGTTAACAAGATGCCACTGGGATGGTCTTTTTTTTTTGCGCCCAATTTTTTTTGTTTAATTGTTTTGTTTTTTTGTTACCTGGCGGAGATGGTATTTCAGTGGTTTCCATGGAAACATAACCTTCCTATGTAATGAAGATGGTTGTGATAAATAGAGAAAAATTCCCGTTCCCTCCCCCACCCTCCAAACCCTCCAGCCATGCAGGCTGTATTTTCAGGTGACTGGGGACATCTGGCAGTCAAATAACTATACCATGCACATTATTGGTATATTCAGGAAGAAAAGCTTTTTGATTTGCAAAAAGAGGGATTCTCTAAAATTAACAAATGTAATCTTTTTAATGCCAGAATGCAAAGCAAGTGGTGACATTTATTCAACAGCTTTTCCCCCCTCAAACTGGTTTAAAAATGACTTTGCAGATTTCAAACATAGGTAGACAGCAAGAAAATACAAACATAGAAATTCCATGGTATAATATTAAAATGCAATTTGATAAAAGGGTTATTAAAATGGCATGTTTAAAATTAAAGCAAAGCATAGCCTTTTGGCACTTCTAGGTATCGCAGTAAAATTATGCAAATATTTGTGTCTATTATATAATACCAATTTGCCCCTTGAGACATTACAATTAGAGCATGGAATTACACAGACCTGAGAATGCTGCTGCAACACAAAGACAATTTTTCTGAATGTAAAATTAACCTTAGTGATTTACATAAATAATCAGAGCTATACTACAATGGTTGAAAATGGAACAGCATTACAGAGCAACACCAGTAGGCTGTTTTCTAAAAATTCATTGTGCTCGTCTAACTCTTTAAATACTGCCAGAAAATCCGTCCTAAAGGTGAAAATAAATCTGAATTGTGCTTCAATGTTTAAATAAAGTGGTACAGTCTCTGAACAAATTATATTTTAGCCAAATGACTAAAATATAACACAAAGGCTATCCTGTTAACATGTAAAATATATCATCATCCTGATTTTGTGGTTGGAAAAATTAAATTGCGGGTAATATTTAGGAATAAGACAGACTTAAATAAGATAAATTAATATATCTGATCTGATTCCATTACTGCAAATTATTTAAAACTGTTGTATTTCTTTTTATAAATAGGAATTTTCCTATGCCTTTTTTTGACAAAACATTTTGTTTAGTATTTGTTATATGTCACCTAATGTCTATTAAAAACAACTGTGTACCTGTTTGGTTCTGTCATGTGTTGGGATAATTTTCTTGTGTTCTTATGTTTTGCCCACCTTTGTAGCACAAAGGTGTGTTACTCACTGTCTTAGAATACTTTAATAAGTGGTTGGTGTTAACACAATTACTAAATATCTCTCTTCCACTCTACAGGCTGTGCCTTCCTCACATATTGTGCCCGGGACTCTGCTATCAAAGCACAAACAGCTCTCCACGAACAGAAAACACTTCCAGGGGTGAGTTGAACTTAAGACACATCGGAGTTGGGATCATATTAATGATGTTTTGATTAAGGACACTGTGAATACAATGACAATGCGACAAGGCTGTATTTCTTGAGGTATTTTATAGACAAATATGTAGCCAGAGGTGTCACTAGGGTTGGTTCCACCCAGTGCGGTAACTCAGGGTGTCACCCCCCTGGATTTCCTCCAATACCATGCCAAACAGATTCCTTAGTAATGCCAGTCAGATGGCCCATTAAATATGCCATACAAGAGCCCCATAAAATTATGCCACATACAGGAGCTCATAACTATGCCACACGCAGAATCCCCTTAATTATGCCACATAGAAGAGCCCCATAGTTATGCCACACACAAAAGCCGCGAGGTGACATTTGTACAATTCTAAAAAAAAAAAATTCTATACACATCTCTCTCACTAGGTGAATTTATACTTATATGAACCTATTTTCATGTGTAATAAAAATTGTGACGAAGTGCCCTTCGCCACTTGGTCCTGGAGAGGCCTGCTTGCCAGCCTCCTCCCCTGTGACTATGGCCCTGGGGTGTATGGTCCTTTAAAAATGCTATTTGGGCCTATGGACTTGTATTGGACTGTGTATGGCCCTTTAAGAAGCTGTATTGGGGCTTATGGACTTTTATGGGACTGGTGCTGGCCTTTAAGCACATTTTTGGGGCATGGTGAAAATCGGAACAATGCCCCTTTAAGACTGTGTCTCCAGAGTCCCCAGACTAGGAAAATGTGCTTGCGGTCGGTCATAAAGGACTTCCAGCTAACTTTTGAACTACTGGGTGGAATTGTCTGATTTTTAGTTATGTTCTGAAAATTTATGTTTTATGTGAATGTGATGCATACTTTGAAAGTTATTAATATTGTATAAAAACGGTATATTTTCTGCCTGTGATAATTAAGTTAGTCTATTGTGTGGAGATAATTGTATCACAGTCAGAGGGGAGGATTTTGCTGTAATTGCTGGGAGTGTCTGAGTGTATTGTCTGTCTTGATTGGTTGTTCTTCAAAACCCTGTGGGTGGTCCTATGTGTGGAAAATGGGCATACAAGCAGAGTGTTTGATTAAAATACAGAGATCTTCTTGACCATCAACATGTTGTCCTATCTCGTGATTGGAGGGGACAGCTATATTCACACTGGGAATTGCTATGTTCTGCATACTCCCTTGAGCTTTAATCACTTAGCTCTTTTAAGAGCTTGTTCCTGATACGCTCTCCTGGAGGAGAGGTCTTCCCCACACGGTCCTGGAGGACAGAAGCTGATCCAGGGTGGACAGAAGACGGCGAGACTCGAGTTAAGCTACGGCGGTTGTGGAGTCTGCGGTGGTTGTGGTGTGCGGTGCTTGTGGTCATCGGCGCAAGCTAGGAAGCGTCCATCAACGGAAGGTACTCGGTCGGAGTACGGGCAGTTCCGTTACAAAAATGTTATTTGCAAAAATTGCATTTCTTATTTTTATTTTCTTCGGCTGCACCCACATTGCACCTAAAGGACTTAACACAGCACCATACAGCACCCATAGCACTTGCCATGCACCATATTGCACCAACACAATGTGTTATTTTGCCATTACTATGCCACAGCCAATTTGCCCAATAATATTCCAGTATTTTTTTGTCATTAATAAGCCACAGCCAATTTGCCCAAGAATATGCCAGTATGATGTTGCCATTAATAAGCCACAGCCAATTTGCCCAATAATATGCCAGTATTATTTTGCATTAATAAGCCACAACCAATTTCCCCAATAATATGCCAGTATTATTTTTCCATTGTCACAGCAGCACCGTCACGCTACAGGACAAAGCCTTCCCCTCCCCACCCCACTCACCAGTCCAGGGCTCTCCATCCAGAGCCTCGGATGCTGGGGTTCCCGGTGGTACAATCGGCAGCCGCCGCTTGACATGTGCTTCTTCTGCGCGTTTCCATCAGCTGTCAGCCAGCTAGATGGAGCACGCTCCGTTTCGGCTTTCGCGCATGTGCGAAAGCTATTTTGCTTCATGCCCTTACAGGGACAGTAATAAAACTTCAGTTTCTCCTTCCAAAAGTTTTCATTTGCCAGCCAATCTCTCCCAACACTACTTATACCCTCATTTGAGAATTAGACTTTGTCTGTGATAGTGCCTTGTGCCTTTTACTAGCGTTCCTGTATATTATTGCTGATTATCTGTTGCTGACTCCTGCTAGTTCTGACCTCGTCTGTTTTCCGCCTGTCCTGACCTGTTTTGCCTGTCCTTACTACGTCTGTTTGCTGCCAGCCTCAATCCTTGCCTGTTTGACTATTCTTCTGTCTGAGCCTTCGGTACCTTCGCCTTGATCCTGTACGCCTTATCCAGTTTCCTGTTGGTTGGGTTTAGCTTCAGTATCCTTGTAATAGTTCAGAGTGCAAAAGTCCTGGGGGAAAGAAGCCTGCGGCTCAACCATAGGGCGGATTTCCTTCAGGCAGAATAATTCTGTTCTGTTGCCGGGGTCTGTTGCAAAAGACCTATACCTATTCTGCACAGTGGTTCGAGCCTTGTACCAGATCGTGGCAGTCATTAATAAGCCACAACCAGTTTGCCCAATAATATGTCACCCTCCGCCCCAGTACCCACCTACTGGCTGTTCCGTGTCCCCCACGTCTCCTCAGTGCAGTCTTCCCTCCTGCACGGAGGAGGGAATTACAGTCACCGGATATGGCGTAATGTCTATGTGTAGAGAATTAAATTATATATACATTGTTCTAGCAAAATAAATGGAAATGATTACCTTAACATGCACAAGATTATTATGTTGGTTGATAGATATATATATATATATATATATATCTAAGATAATTGCTTTAGAGGTTGAGAAAAGTCCATAAGTAATCCTGATCAGAATGGGTTGGATATATAAGCAGAACTGTTTAACCCCTTCGTGACGTTAGGACGTACTATGCCGTCCTGACTTTAAGTGCCTTAAAGTCGTTAGGGCGGCATAGTACGTCCTTTGTTAAACAGCTCATCGCGGCTCCCCGCGATGAGCTGTTTTCGGATCCCGCTGCAGGCACTTGCAGCGGGATCACACCTGTCATCTGAGGCCACTTTGAGTGGCCTCAGTCCGACAGGGAAAATGTAGCCGGTGCTCAAAACGAGCACCGGCTACATTTCTCCAAATCGCGCCGTGCCTGAACTTCCGGGTTTGGGCACGCCTCCGTGACGTCCGGAGGTCTAGCGATATTTTGGCAGGGATCCACAGGGTCTATTAAGACCCTGATCGGGTCTCTGCCAGAGTGTTCCTGGCTACCGATCACCTTGTGATCGGTGGCCAGGAACAATTTGTGACGTTTTGGTGCTTGCGTCATTTGGGACGCAAGCACCTAGCGTCATGAAGGGGTTAAGACAATTCCTGGTCCAAAGGAAAATAGAGGTCTGTAAGAATGCTGAAGCAAATCCGGGTCCAAGGGCAATAGAAGTCAGCAGTAACGGGTATCAGGCAGAAGTCGTTACACAGAGGATCTTAAGTAAGTAATAATCTAGAGCAAAGCAGGCACTTGTACTGTTCAGGACAAAATAACTCATCCACTAACTCTTGTTGAGTGACTCCCCTATAAGGCGAGGGAAGATTGTGTCACAGAAAGAGGGCGGAGCCTCTGATGAGTGAAACCTGGAAGTAACTCTGAGGGAAAATGGATAGGTAAGTCCTGACACATCTCAGCAATGGCTTTTTTTTTTACTTTCATGTATGGTGACATCATGTCCCAGAATGTCCGGGACAGTATCGCAATTCTAACATAAGGACTTTTTTCAAGCCACTCCCATGATACCTTTATATACTAATCACATAAGCATGCAGAGTCCCTGCCACCTTACAAAAAACTCTCCACCAAATAAATTGTAATTTTCAAATGCTAAAACATTGCCTGATATACACCTCACTAGAGGTGTATACATATAGTGCAGGATCAAAACCTTATCATTCCCCAAAAAAAATTTTGTTTATATAAACACTGTATATAAAAATCCTATCTAACAAGAAATATGTTGCTCCACATAACACGCAACGCTTTACATCGGCACCAGATGTTGGTTTCACATTCTGAACACTAGCACAAAAAACCCCTGCATCATCACATCCCAGCATTTTTATATATTAATGGGATTAGATATTTCAAAGAAACTTCTAATTTTCCCCTGAAAAGTAATGTAGAAAGAATTGCAAAAAAATCTGAAATCAAAGAACAAGTATTAAACATCATACAAGATATGTAAAAAAAAACTCCTTCAAAGTATGTGTTAATCAGAGACTAAGGCCATGATTTAGAAGGAGTGGAATAACCATAGCCTCTCCTGCTTATCACCCCCTAGCCTCCAAGAAGCATGCCAACAGTAAATTTTTATTCAGTCTTCAAAAATACTCTTTTCTCAGCAAGAGTTGCAAACGATCCACACCCCTTAATAGTGGGGGAATGTGGTCAATAGCAATAAAATTGCTTGGCTACCTGCTTGTCTATAGTTCCATCACGAAACACTGTACGGCTGGCAGATCTATGTCCTCTAATCCATTCTTGTAAGGTCAAGTCAGTCTTGCCAATATAAACAAGTCCACACAGGCACAAAATCGTATACATCACATGGTCAGTTAGGCACATCCTGTCCATGATCTTATACTGGGTCTGTTTGTGAGGATGAGTAAATATTGTGCCAGGGGTCGTATGTCCACAAGTGACACAACCAAGGCATTGGAAAGACCCACTCGGTATATAACACTGCGTTGCTTTATAGGCATCCACTGGATCAATCTTGACCAGAATATCTTTCAAATTTTGATTCCGCTTATAACAAATCAAGTGCTTGTTTCTGAAGACTTCCGGTAGAGATGGATAATTTTCACGTGTACTTCTATATTTATTTACAAGTTCAACAAACTGTTTTGTCTTAGTGTGGAACGTTATAGTGAACACAGTCCTGTCATTTGTAGATCTTTCTTTGGTTGTGTGGTTGATGTCTTTATGCAAAGCTTTATTACTAAGCCACTCTGGTACCCCGAACCCTGAAGCGATCATACATTTATTTCAACTGCACTTTCATGAGGTCTGCATCGGAATTATTCCTGACCACCCTCAAAAATTGTGAGCGTGGCAGTGATTCTTTGAGTCTCAGGTGATGAAAACTTTCGGCTACCAGCAGTGTGTTTCTGTCAGTCTTTTTGCAGTACAGGGTATAGCCAAACTTACCTTCACCAGAATGGAAAAACTTTAATCCCAAAAATGTATAGCTGGTTCATCACAGTTATCAGTGGTGTATCTTGGTTTTGTGCTGCCCTAGGCACACAAAATTTGGGCACCCCCCCCTATCTACGTTGCACACCCAGGAGATGCGCTATCACCCACATGCACACACATAAAATGCTGCATAAGCCCCATTACGTCTTCATCACCCCACTACATGCCCCCATCACCCCATTACAGCTTGAAGACTCTAGTGGGCCCTGGACAAAGTCTTTAGCAGTTAATATACCCCAGCTAATTTGCCCAATAATATGCCAGTATTACTTTGTCATTTAATATGCCCCAGCTAATTTGCCCAATAATATTCCAGTATTATTTTGTCATTTGATATGCTCCAGCCAATTTGCCCAATAATATTCCAGTATTATTTTGACATTAACAAACCCTTTCCAATTTGCCCAATAATATTGCAGTATTATTTGCCTTTAATAAGCCCCTTATTGCCTAGGACATGTTCCTATCTCCCAGCACTTACCTTTGTCCTTGGTGGCTTGTGGCAGGCAGCATGATCTTCTCCATGCTGCCTGTTCGGCTCCCCAGCAGTTGTGCAGAGAGGTCACGTGACCTCAGATTGACGGTCACGTTATCTCAGATTGGCGGTCACGTGACCTGTCGGCACTTCCCCGTCACACTGCACGGGGAGCCATACAGGCAGCACGGAGGTTTCTCTGTACTACCTGTTCAGCTCCCCGTGCCTTAAAGGCATACAAGGCAAGTGCCCATATATGAAACCTGCCCGGTAAAGAATTAAAATATTACACCATCTGTCTAATGGTGATTGATTTGCATGTCAATGAGGGAAATAAGTATTTGACCCCTTTCGACTTAGTACTTGGTGGCAAAACAAACGAGCATAGGAACTTTAATCCGTGTCATCTGAATGGCACAATATTACTGGCATCTGAATGGCACAATATTACTGGTATTTGGATGGCATAATTAATTGGGCTCCTGTGTGTGTTTCATAGTTATGGGGCTCCTGTGTGGGGCATAGTTAATAGGCCATCTAACTGGCATTACTAAGGAATCTGTTTGGCATTGTATTGGAGGAAATCCAGGGGGGTGACACCATGAGTTTCTGCACCGGGTGACACCAACACTAGTGACGCCTCTGTCTTGAGCCACTTCTTTGTGTCCTTGGCTGTGTGTTTTGGGTCATTGTCATGGTGTAATATCCATCCACGACCCATTTTCAATGCCCTGGCTGAAGGAAGGAGTTTCCCACCCACGTTTTGATGGTACATGGCCCAGTCCATCATCCCTTTGATGTGCTGTAGTTGTCCTGTCCCCTTAGCAGAAAAACACCCCCAAAGCATAATGTTTCCACCTCCATGATTGGGAGTGGTGGTCTTGTGGTCATAGGCAGCATTCCTCCCCCTCCAAACATGGCGAGTTGAGTTGATGCCAAAGAGCTCGGTTTTGGTCTCATCTGACCACAACACTTTCACCCAGTTCTCCTCTGAATGACATGTGCTTTCTTGAGCAGGGGGACCTTGCGTGTGCTGTAGGATTTTAGTCCTTCATGGCGTAGTGTGTTACCAATTGTTTTCTTGGTGACTATGGTCCCAGCTGCTTTGAGATCATTAACAAGATCCTTCCATGTAGTTCTGGGCTGATTCCTCACCGTTCCCAAGATCATTGAAACTCCACGAGGTGAGATCTTGCATGGAGCACCAGACCGAGGGAGACTGATAACTGTTATCACCTTCTCACCAAACTGCTTGGCGATGGTCTTGTAGCCCATTCTAGCCTTGTGTAGGGCTACAATCTTGTCCCTGACATCCTTGGACAGCTCTTTGGTCTTGGCCATGGTGGAGATTTTGGAATCCGATTGTTTGCTTCTGTGTACAGGTGTCTTTATACAGGTAGCGAGCTGAGATTAGGAGCACTCCCTTTAAAAGACACCTGGGAGCCAGAAATCTTGCTGATTGATAGGGGATCAAATACTTATTTCACTCATTGACATGCAAATCAATTTATAACTTTTTTGACATGCGTTTTTCTGTATTTTTTTAGTTATTCTGTCTAGGGATCGATATTATCGGCCGATATTCACAGTTTCCTAAATTATCGGTATCGGCATCTAACTTTACCGATAATGCCGATAATATTTGAATGAAGCAGTTTTCGCGATCAACGATCGCGAAAACTGCTTTAACAGACATCGAGGCAATAGCCAGCACCGATATTTCTATTTTGGGACCCCCACGATCGCCCCACGGAGCGATCGTGGGGAGCCATATTGACGGAGCATGCTGCTCCGTCAATATGGCTAAGTCCTCTGCTGGTCTGAGCTTCGGAAGTGAAAGTAACTTCACTTCCGTCGCTCTGAATATGCTACTTGACTACCCCTAGTGGTAGTTTAGTAGCATTGCAATGGAAAATAATTAAAATACATATTTAATTAAATAAAAATAGGTTATTTAGCTATATTAGCCTATAGGGTTAAAATTAAATATTTTTTAGCATAAGGGATAGGGTTAAAATTAAATTAAAGTTAAAAAATATTAAGGGATATAATAAGGATTAGAGTTGGGGTTAAATTTAGTGTTAGGGTTAAATTTTGGGTTCGGGTTGGGGTCAAAAGATCAATATAGGAAAAAACCAAAAAACACTATTTTTGGTTTTTGCCCCATAACTCGCAAAAAAATACCGAAAAATATGGAAACATGCATATTTTTGAACTCGGGACAACATTTAGAAACTATTTAGCCGGGGTCTTTTTTAATGATTTTATTTGTGTAAATTATATTTTAGGTCAAAGTTAGAAAAAGTGGGTTTTTTTAAATTTTTCATCATATTTTATGATTTTTTTTGTAGTAAATTATAAGATATGATGAACATAATGGTATCTAATGAAAGCCCTTCTTATGACGATAAAAACAACATATAATTTGTGTGGGTACTGTATGTGAGAAAGCAAAAAATTACAGCTAAACACAAACACCCTAGAAATGTCAAAACAGCCATTGTCACCAAGGGAAAGTCAAGGTGAAAATGTCTTGTCACTAAGGGGTTAATTAAGCTGTTTTGATGCCTTGCTTATATTTACTGTAGTGTCCCTTTGATATAATTGCCTATGTCATTGCTGCTCATTTTACTAATATTTAATCTAAGTATGGACTATGTGCAATTGAACATTGTTGTTCTTGTTACCTTTTGACTGATATTTATTTAAAAAAAAAAAAAAAGTGGTCCAATTTGTTGTATTTGACCATATCACCATTGTTTTGCTGCATTATTTATTTTTATTTAGCAATGAAAAAGATTTACAAAAAAAAGCTAAACGTTAACAATAAACATGTTCATTTAACAGCAGATTTGTGTAGAAATTGTTTTTTTTCCCAAAAAATTAAAATGCACAAAATATCGGTATAAGTTATCGGCTATCGGCCTGAAAGTTCACAGATTATCGGTATCGGTATCGGCTCTAAAAAATCAATATCGGTCGATCCCTAATTCTGTCTCTCACTGTTAAAATACACCTACCATTAAAATTATAGACTGATCATTTCTTTGGCAGTGGGCAAACGTTCAAAATAAGCAGGGCATCAAATACTTTTTCCCCTCACTGTATATTGCTCAGGAATAATTCAGGATTCTTACCGCCCAACACCCGGGATATGCAGTTCCAGGGCCCCCTGTTGGCAGGGCCGGATTAAGACATTGTGAGGCCCCCAGTAAATATAAGATGACCTTACATGAAAAAAAGTTTTGCTAGTGTTTAATAATTCACATGTATAGTGTTTTTTTCTAAACTTAATAAAACCTATGATGGAGAAAATGCATTTATTGTTTTGATTTCCTTTTATTTGCCAATCTGCCACTCAGACTTGACAATGCACCCCCAGACTTGCCACTCTGCCCCTCCTACATGCCAAACTGCACTTCAGATTTGTTAATACACCCCCAGACTGCTGCTCTGTCTCCAGTCATCTCTTGCTCTCATGAACGCCAGCAGGTAACGCGACCCGTGTCAATCATGTGACCTGACACTTTGAGAGTGACGTGGAGTGCAAGACAGGCAGCATGGAGACTTTTCTGTGTGCCTGGGCTCCATGCTGCCTACTTGCAGACAAGGAGCTGGCGAGGGGAGATCTTCCGATCTCCCAAGCCAGTGCCTCTGCGGCAAGCTTTTTTTTTTCATTGGCCGGATTAAGGCATGGGCCTCGAGCTGCAGTCCTCGAGGCACCTATTTTGTCGAGGTCCCTGGGCTGCAGGCTTGCCCTACAATTTAGGATTTTTTTTTAACCGTTTCCCCCCATTGACTTCTGATTGCAGTATACATGCTGGCATACAGTGATCACGGTAAGACTGACATGGCTAAGAGCCTTGGTACCAAGGTAGCCATGTCTGCTAAGGTTCCCCCGGAAACACCCAGTCACTGTGACAGCCAGTTACATTTGTTTATAGCTGTAAAAGCAAGTGCCTTGACAGCTATAGTCTCTCCCTGCTCCACTGCGAACGTGGGGGCAGGAAGAGACTAATAATAGAAGTAGTAATCTGCCCAGGATCCCCCAAGCATCCGCTGTGAGTTTTTTTTAATAAAAAACTAAAACTTTTTCATCTTTCTTAGCCTTGGGTTAGAGTTAAATAAAAACATGTAAAAAAAATTAAACATTTTAAAATAATTTTATTAAATAAATAAAAAAACGATTTTCTACTGCGAACCCTAGGCCCAGGGTTTATTTTTTAACCCTAACTCACAGTTAAATAAATGTAACTAAAATAAAATTTTAAAAATGCGAAGAAATTATATAAAAGCAATAAAAACCCTTTTTTGTTCTAACCCTAGTCAGGGTTTGTGCTAAATAAAAATAAATTAAAAAAAATCATACAAACCCTAGGGTTGAATAAAAATAGTAAATTTAATACAATAAAAAGAACATTCAAAAACATGTATTCCAGTGACATGTTAATATTGCCAGTGGTTCTGTAGGGATATTATTATTACTGCTAGTGGGCCTAGTTCTACTGACTGAATTGTGTCCCTTTATAAAATAACAATGCATAATTTCCTGAAAGACAAATTGCATGCTTATATGGGTATATGACTGTGTGCATGTATGGGTAAATGTGCTCTTGCTTGGCTGTTTGACTGTGTGCATGTATGGGTAAATGTGCGCTTCCATGGGTACATGACTGCGCTCATGTATGGGTAAATGTATGCTTTTATGAGTAAATGACTGCATGCATGTATGGGTAAATGACTGCATGCGTGTATTGGTAAATTACTGCTATGGTTAAATGTGTGCTTATATGGGTATATGATTGCGTGCATGCGTGGGTAAATGTGTGCTTGTATGGGTAAATGACTGCATACGTGTATTGGTAACTGACTGCGTGCATTTATGGGTAAATGTGCGCTTTTATGGGTATATGACTGCGAGCATGTATTGGTAAATGACTGCGTGCGTGTATTGGTAACTGACTGCGTGTATGCATGGGTAAATGTGTGCTTGTATGGGTATATGACTCTGCACATGTATGGGTATATGACTCTGCACATGTATGGGTATATGACTACATGCATGTATGGGTAAATGACTGCATGCATGTATAGGTAAATGTGCGCTTGCATTTGTAAATGACTTCCTTCATGTATGGGTATATGACTACCTGCATGTATGGATAAATGTGTGCTTGTATTGGTAAATGACTGCGTGTATGAATGGGTATATGACTACAAACATGTATGTGTAAATGTGTGCTTGGATGGCTATAGAACTACGTGCATGTATGAGTAAATATGCGCTTGTATGGGTATATTACTGCATGCATGTATGGGTAAATGTGTGCTTGTATGCGAATATTACTGCATCCATGTATGGGTATATGACAACATGCATGTATATGGGTATATGACTACATGCATGTATATGGGTATATGACTACATGCATGTATGGGTAAATGAGTGCTTGTATGCGAATATTACTGCATCCATGTATGGGTATATGACTACATGCATGTATATGGGTATATGACTACATGCATGTATATGGGTATATGACTACATGCATGTATGGATAAATGTTTGCTTGTATGAGTAAATGACTGCATGCATGTATGGGTATATGACTACATACATGTATGGGTAAATGTGTGCTTGGATGGGTATATTACTTTGTGCATGTATGGGTAAATGTGTGCTTGTATGGGAATATTACTGTGTGCATGTATGGGTATATGACTACATGCTTGAATGGGTATATGACTACATGCATATATGGGTAAATGTGCGCTTGCATTTGTAAATGACTGCATGCATGTATGGGGATATGACTCCATGCATGTATGGGGAAATGCGCGCTTGTATTTGTAAATGACTGCGTGCATGTACGGGTATATAACTGCGTGCATGTTTGGGTATATGACTACATGCATATATGGGTAAATATAAACCAAGATACACCACTTTATATGACAGCATGTGTATATGGGTATATGACTGCGTGCATTTATGCTCACTACCTACTTGCATTTGTTGAGTGCATTTAAGCATTGTTAGGTCTGTCTCCTAAGTTGCTATCAATGAAGATTAAAATAATTAAAATTTTTTGATGAACTCTTCATCTGGTTGCAAATATTAAAGAATATAATTACCAGCAAGAATGAGTCTTTACATTTAAAAATCATGATTTCAGTCCAGTCTTACTGACCAGTGATTTAAATAGTGATTTAGGCGACTTGATTTATATCGTGATTAAAATCGACTTGATTTAATTCTAATCCACCCTGCCCAGAATAGTGTAAACTTGAACTACATAGATATAAATTAGCAAAACTGTGCTTTAGTGAGTGACATATTTTCAATTGATCATCATTCTGTGCTAGAGGAGATAGGCACAGGCATCCTTACCATAGACTATGCCTTGGTATGTTTCATATATTTTATATTTGTCTATGACATCTCCTTAATAAGTCATAATTGACCTAAAATAATGAACACCTTCCAAGTGATGTGCCCTAGTTAAATTTCTAGTTCGTAACACTAACTTACTAATAGCAAGCTTTTTTGTTCTTTAGAATGTTTATATTGTAAAGGTTATGATTTCCTACAACACTCCTTTCTAATTAGTTATTTCCTGCCTTTTGAATGAGCTTTATGCTCACTGGCATACAGAATTTCTGATCGTACTATGGCTGGCACCATGGGATTATCCTCATGTTCTATCATAGCTTCAGTACTCTGAGCACATATATATTCAGATTAAACATGTGCATTCGTTTTCGGACGAATGCATTTTCGGACGAAAATAGCATTTTCGTCCATTCGTCCGAAAAACGAATACCGAAAATTTTAACTAACAAAATCCGAATGAACGAATGGTTAATAAACGAAAATCATTCGTTCATTCGTCCATTCGTCCATTCGTGCTATTGGCATTCTAAATCGAAATAGAGTCGGTTTATACAATACCAATAGCATTGTACTACATTCCATAAACCGACATGAATGACTTTCGGTTTATGGAATGCATGTAATGCTATTGGCTTCCTATAAACCGAAATTGAGTTCCCATTCATACGAATAGGTCAATTGACCTATTCGTATGAATGGGGACTCTTTCGGTTTATAGAAAGCCAATAGCATTGCATGTATTCTATAATCCGAAAGTCTTTAAAACGAACGACGTTCGGTTTATAGAATACATGTAATGCTATTGCTGTTCTATAAGCCGAAAGTCTATAAACCGAACGACTTTCGGTTTATAGACTTTCGGCTTATGTAATACATGTAATCCTATAGCTATTCTATAAACCGAAAGTGGTTCGGTTTATAGAATAGCAATAGGATTACATGTATTACATAAGCCGAAAGTCTATAAACCGAAAGTCGTTCGGTTTATAGACTTTCGGCTTATAGAATAGAAGTAATACTATTGCCTTTCTATGAACCGAACGAGAGCCCCATTCATAAGAATTTCTTATGAATGGGGCTCTCGTTCGGTTTATAGAAAGCCAATAGTATTACATTGTATTCTATAAAACGAACGAATAATAATGAACGAAACGAAAATAATGAACGAATTTCATCTGAAACGAATGCATTATTGAACTAAATTCGTTTTAGACGAAATAAATAACATTTTCGTCCGAATGGACGAAAACGAAACGAACATTTTAGTTTTGCACATGTCTAATTCAGATATTGGAGGTTTATTGCCGAACACGAACATGGTGGGATGTAAAAAAAACAAAACAAACTGTTGCTTTTTTATATAATCTGAACTACTGGCAATAGCCATCCTCTAATTTCCTCTTGCCTTATCCTACAGACAGATGACCATGATAAGTATCTGTGCTTTATAATCTGCCATTGCTAAAATATATACACACTAGATTTACTACATGGCTTTGCCTCGGATTTAGATGCTTGTCACTGCTCCTTTGTGTATTTTGGTGTGCTTTTGGTTTCAAAAGCATTCCTGTGAATTCTCGTTGCTCCGTCTTGTAAACAACATGCATTCATTTCATAATGAAAGAAGATTATGACATCAGCTATGGTGGGATTTTTTTTTTTTTTTACAAATTGGTGACCAATTTTGACCAGCTTAGCATTAACATCTAGCTTCTATTTTATAAGCAATTTGGTAAGCAATACACTGCACCTAGACAGTATAATGAATACAGACAATTTAATCCTTATAATTCTACAGGAGCGGTATAATAAATGGTAAGTTTTTTAAAATAATGTTGGCTTGCAACATGATATTTCCACACCAGCAAAATGATCACTATGGTATTCCTCTAGAAGTGGGTGGTAACCACACCTGCAATGCTTGATGGAGAGTTGCCATGGTAACCATAATTTGATTAAGGCCTCTCAATCAGCTCTGGGGCAACCTGGGGCTACAAAATTAATAAGACGCTAATTAGGATGGACTAAAGAACCTAGTACACTTTTACAATTATTGGCTGGGCCGACATCAGAAACTATGAGGCCAGGTTGCATCCTTATGCTTTGCGCCCATCTTCATCTTCTCTGCTTCAAACCTGACCTACATTTAGAAGTTATATAAAAGAAAGTCACAATTTGTTCTGCTATTCAGCATATAGAGATCTTAAGTCAACATCATCTGGAGTGCAAAAACAAACAATTAATACTTTTCCCCCCATCTGCTTCAGAACCTTTGTAAATAAAATATTTTTTTCAGTATTGTTCCCCCGTATCTTTTTATGCCTGGGGGAGCAACCCTTATCCCTCATGATCCAGTAGCAGTATGTGTATACATAGACTGCTCTCCTTTCTGGGGTGAGTCTCACCTCACACACCAGAGGGAAGAGGGCACACCAGAAAGGAGAGCAGTGTGCGACTGGGAAGAAGAAGAGAGAGAGAACCATCTAATTGGAGTCGCTCCCGCCTTGCCTGTGCATTACATTTACACAGGCAGCAGTGCGTTCAAACTATTTATGTTTGTAAGACATTGTGGTGCTCACATACCATTTTTTGTTATGTGAGTTTATTTAATAAAATATTTTATAAACAAGTCTGACTAGGCGTCTCCATTTTGTGAAATATAGTGGTTTTGGATGCCACCCCACATTGACTTTACAGCAATAGTTTCTCACTATGGGGCTGGGGACACAGAATGCAGTCTATAAATCAGAATTCTGACCATATCCTTGCACACACTATGTCACAAGGAGTTATGATCCTATTTGATCAGGTCAATCTCCTCTCTCTTCCAGAAATATATATTTTTTGTGTTGGAAGGCTGGTAAAAAAAAAAAAAAATGTGTACACAGCCACCTAGTCTTGCCCACTGGTGATACACAGGAACCAGTAAAAGAGCAAGGCTGTATCTTATGACATCATCATGCAGGCTCTGCCTACAGTTGTAAAGTGAAACTTGCTGGAAGATTTTGTACAATGTTGCATCATGGGTAAAATTCATAAAATGGATGCAGGAGATAGACAGAAAATGTAATTTTTAACTTTTATATGCAATTAATTCATATATAAAACAGTGGCATATGTCATATATATATATATACACACACACACTCCCCCAATGCACTAGCACTCAGCTTACTGTTCGTCAATTCCAGATATTATGCCCTGGTGCATATCGCATCATCATACAGCCAAATCCAAACATAATGGGAATGCACTCGCGGGACTTGTTTCAGTTATCAAATAAGCGTATATATTTATTCAATAATCATAGCGACCTTTCGGGTAGTACTCTGCCCTTCGTCAAGCACAACACATTGTACAAAAAAGAACAATATACACACAAGAAATCTCTACTAACCAGCCACAGCTGATCATTCCCGCGTCCCTCACCTGGAAGTGCAGATTCAACAAGCACATCCGGTCTAAAGCGAAAGTGCGTGTGCGTTCCACGGAAGTGCCTGTGCATTCCACTGAATGCTACTCCTTCACCAAGGTGATCGTACAACAAAAAGGCCATCTCCATCATTACAGTGTACCCGGAGAGCTACCTCTGAGTGCCATCTGACAGTAGTTAGACGTAAGTGGCGAATTACTCCACTACATGTGTAAAAAACACCATAGGGGATATGAAACATTAAAACCTTATAACACGAAATGTGTATAGACACCATGCGCAAGACACCCTATGTAGCAGTGACCCTGGATAAGCGCAGTGCCTACTGGGTGGAGGACCCCATTTTTCAAGAGCTAACAAAGACAACACTAGATACAATCCATATACCACTCTAATTCAAAGAGTATCTATTAAGATACATGTTGGGTTTACTTAAATGTCCTGGGACATGCTTCAAGAAAGCAAGGGTTAAACAAAGTTTAGTGTTCCTTTAAGTTAGGTCAGTTCTACATAGTCCTAGTAATCACTCAGCTGATATTTTTTTACTAATAATAATAATCCATAAACAGTGCCCTTACAAATGTCTATGTTTTTGCACTAGTACAACAGATAAATAAAGATGGACATACAGGCCTAGGTTTAAAGTAGTGACTCTGTTTACCGAGGGAAACTTGGATTAATTTATATTTTTGCATTGGCATCCTATGTCTTGTAGTTAGCCTTTTTAAGCAGTGGATATTTTGTTCATAAATGAAACAATGTGTATACCTTAATTTCATTCATATTAAGTGTTGAATATAATTTTGTTTTTAAACAGAAATGTATTTACTTAAACCCAAAAGCCAGGACATGTATATATGTCCTGAGTTTTAATGTATCGTTGCGCTCCTTAGTTTAACTCTACATGCTGGCAGCTATTGGCAGAGGCACACCCCACCCCTCCCCCGCTTACGATCACCGCGAATGTGATTGTATGCGGTGAAATTCACATAGGCAGTGATCAGCTTTCACTGCCTATGTGTTAAAGGTGTTGCAATGATGCCTCAATCATGCAACACCCTTCATTGCCCCCCAGGGCACCGCGATCATCTGGTGATCGCGGGTGCCGCATCGAAGAAGGGTTGAGGCATCATTGCAACACCTTTAACACATAGGCAGTGAAAGCTGATCACTGCCTATGTGAATTTCACCGCATACAATCACATTCGCGGTGATCGTAAGCGGGGGAGGGGTGGGGTGTGCCTCTGCCAATAGCTGCCAGCATGTAGCGTTAAACTAAGGAGCGCATGCTCCTCCAATACGGCGTGCCCAGCAGAGAGCGACGGAAGTGATTAAAAAAAACCTCTTCCGTCCTTTTGAAACAGAAAAAAAAGGGAAAAACCTAACCCTAGATCTACTAACCTAGGGTTAGGTCTAAGGCTAGGGTTACATTTAGGGTTACAATTAGGGTTAGGGTTACAGGTGGGTTAGGGTTACAATTAGGGTTAGTACAGGGGTTAGATTAAGGGGTGGGGGTAGATTTAAGGTTAGGGTTATATTTAGGGTTAATGTTGGGGTCAAAAGCACACTGCAGGAGAAAGTGGTTAAGAAACAAAAAACCACTAGTATCGGTTATTGCCCTGTTACTTGAAAAAAAAAAAAACAGAAAAACATTGAAACATTGGGATTTCTAAACTCAGGACAAATATTAGAATCTATATAGTCGGGTTCTTTTTTACAGTTTGTAACTGTGTAAAAAAATATCAGGTAAAAGTTAGAAAATAGTTTTTTTGGCATATTTTCATCATTTTATACTTTTCTTAATAGTAAATTATATCATATGATGAATAAAATATTATCAAAAGAAAGCCCCATCTGTTCATTAAAAAATGATACATAATTTGTGTGGGTGTACTGAACACGAAGAAAGAAAATCACATTTAAGCAAACGTATGACAAAAATAATGGAATTCTGGTCTTCAAGGCACGTCAAATGCAGCATAGAACTCTGTCACTAATGGGTTAAATAGGTAAAGGCAGGCTATTTAATAAATTAAACTGACAAGCAAACTGCAAAAATCAGGCAATGTAATGAGTTGTTGCAAGTGGAACTGCTGCCAGTTGAATAGGGTTACAACTAGTGTTGAGCGAACCCGGACCGCACTGTTCGGGTTCGTATCGAACATTACGTTTTTTTGACCCCGGACCCGAACACGGACATTTCACTGTATGTTTGGGTTGGAGTTCGGGGTTCGGCGATTTAATGGCGCGTTTTGAAAGGCTGCAGGGCAGCCAATCAGAAAGCCCATAGCATTACATACATATACATTGTATGTAATGCTATGGGCTTTCTATAAACCGAAAGTCTGTAAACCGAATCTTTCGGTTTATAGATTTTTGTTTTATAGAATGCATGTAATGCTATGGGCTTTCTATAAACCGAAAGTCTGTAAACCGAATCTTTCGGTTTATAGATTTTAGTTTTATAGAATGCATTTAATGCTATGGGCTTTCTATAAACCGAAAGTCTATAAACCGAATCTCTTTCGGTTTATAGACTTTCGGATTATAGAAAGCCCATAGCATTACATGCATTCTATAAAACTAAAGTCTATAAACCGAAAGAAATTCGGTTTATAGACTTTCAGTTTAAAGAAAGCCCCTAGCATTACATACATATACATTGTATGTAATGCTATGGGCTTTCTATAAACCAAAAATCTATAAACCGAATCTCTTTCGGTTTATAGACTTTAGTTTTATAGAATGCATCTAATGCTATGGGCTTTCTATAAACCAAAAGTCTATAAACCGAATCTCTTTCGGTTTATAGACTTTAGTTTTATAGAATGCATCTAATGCTATGGGCTTTCTATAAACCGAATATCTTTCGGTTTATAGACTTTCGGTTTATGGAATACATGTAATGCTATTGGCTTTCTATAAACCGAAATAGAGTCCCCATTCATACGAATAGGTCAATTGACCTATTCGTATGAATGGGGACTCTATTTCGGTTTATAGAATAGCAATAGCATTACATGTATTCCATAAACCGAAAGTCTATAAACCGACTCTCTTTCGGTTTAGACTTTAGACTTTCGGTTTATGGAATGCATGTAATGCTATGAACGAATGGTTAATAAACGAAAATCATTCGTCCATTCATGCTATTGGCTTTCTATAAACCGAAATAGAGTCGGTTTATAGAATACCAATAGCATTACATGCATTCCATAAACCGAAAGTCGTTCATTATGTCGGTTTATGGAATGTATGTAATGCTATTGATATTCTATAAACTGACTCTATTTCGGTTTATAGAATGCCAATAACACGAATGGACGAATGATTTTCGTTTATTAACCATTCATTCATTCGGCTTTCATTAGTTTAGCATTTTTGTTATTCGTTTTTCGGATGAATGGACGAAAATGCATTCGTCCAAAAACTAATGCACATGTCTACTATATATAAGCTGGAGTCACCGCACATCACATGACCTATTCTTAGTGTAGGGAGAGGATGCTGCAGCTGTGAGGGACAGATTAAAAAAAATTCTGGTGTTGAATCTGCAAACTACAGTGATTATTCAAACTACAGCGATTATTCAAATTACAGTGATTATTTTAGTGGGTGCTATACTACATATTTGTACCCTGCTCTGAGCCCAGGGCCACAGAGAGTGCAGTGCACTTGCAACTGCATGTGTGTCAGGCACATGACTTTAATCCTGTTCTGTTAGCTCAGTGGGCAACATCTAGGCATTTTTAAATACTGAGAAAAACAAGAAACACACTGCGCCAAAATGTGATAGTAATAGCAGCAACTCAATCAACCAGTGTTTCACTTCTGGTTCGGTACAATAAACAACAAAAAATAATGAAAAAGTGCTCTTTAACCAACACTTAATATACAACAAAAAGGATTACCCTCAATTCGGTAGCAATCCGCTTGATTTATACATGGAGGGAAAAACAGAAACAAAATAATAATAATATAGTGTAGTATTTTAGTGCAAAAACAGGGAATGTGAAAAGAGTGAAAATACACTCACATATCCCTGAGCAGTATTCTGCTCAGTACATAAAGCCTCATGGGAGCCCACACAGGGTAGGTGATCCAAGCGTATCCCAGAAGATGAGAGAGCAGAGGAGAGACCGTTAGTAAGGATGTAAAAATTTATTGTAGACAAAATATAAAAGATCTTACATTAAAATAAACAGGATTCAGCAGGTGCATGCAGAATAAAACAAGTCCCAGTGTCCAATAATCCCAGCAAGTCTCCTCCTCTCCACAGTGGATTGGGATCTCACTTGCTGGGATTATCTTTGCAGTGCACTTCATATCTGAGAGTCAAATAGAACAATCCAATACTGTGCTTACAGCGCACTTTGAAAAATTCGAATTGTTTTGGGTGCTAAATAGTACATTTGCGTCTTGCGGTGCACTTCATGTCTGAGAGTCAAATAGAACAGTCCAATACTGTGCTTACAGCGCACTTTGAAAAATTCTGGCTACCTCCTCCTCCTCCAGCGCCGCTTCCACCTACACCGCCACGGTCACCGCCTCCTCAACCTATGGGTCACTTAGTATAAACTGAAAGAGAATACCCTGCACTCCAACCCTCTCTCAAATGGATAATTCTGTTGATCCTCCTGGCAGCCATGCTTTAGATTTAGATTTATGTTCTTCCAAAGCTAAAATCAAAGATTCCATCTAGTGCTATTTTATGGCTCAGCTGTATTTGTAATTTGTATGTATTTTATGTTATTTTAAGTTATTTCCCTATCCACATTTGCTTGAAGGGCACTTGTCCTACTCTTACCCACATTTTACTTCATTTTGCTGCCCTCTAGCCCTTTCCAGGACTTTTTTAGAGACATTTTAGTGGCCAAAAGTTTGTGTCCCCATTGACTTCAATGGGATTCGGGTTCGGGGTCAAGTTCGAGCACGGACCCGGACATTTTTTCGAAGTTCGGCCGAACCCGAACATCCAGGTGTCCGCTCAACTCTAGTTACAACCCTGTCTAATGTACTGTATTTTCCGGCGTATAAGACGACTTTTTAACCCCTGAAAATCTTCTCAAAAGTTGGGGGGTCGTCTTATACGCCGGGTACTGGGATTTACTCACCTATTTTCTGCTCTGTCTCCGCTCGCGTTGTTAAGCCGGTCCGTGGCTTTGAGGGAAGCGTTATGAGCTCCCCTCAGGCCGCGCGGCTCAATAAAGTCTGTTTAAACTTTTTTTTTAAACAAAACTTTATTGTCCGCGCGGCCTGAGGGGAGCTCACAACGCTTCCCTCACAGCCACGGACCGGCTTAACAGCGGGAGACAGAGCAGAAAATAGGTAAGTACTTGGGATTGAGGATTGGGGAAGGGGGGAGGAGGGTGGCAAACTCTATATTTTAACCTAAAAGGTTAAAATATAGATCCGATTTTTTCGGCTTATAAGACGACTTAGTTGGGGGGTCGTCTTATACGCCCAGTCGTCTTATACGCCGGAAAATACGGTAATCTATAATTTAGACAGCTTTTCCAAAGAAAAGAATGTACTCAACATATCGGTAGCCCCCACACCAAAGCAATGTTAGGAGCCATGAAAATGTTTAATCTTCTCTTAAAATATGGTATGCACATTGGGTTGTGTTTCTGAACAATTGTCATGATCGTTATATGAATTCAACTGTACTAACTGTAAAATATTAAAAGCTCTAATTATAAAACAAAACTAAAGGTGTAAAAAGACAGGATAGAGCAGCCAGTAGTGTATCTTCCACAAGGCAAACAAGGCAATCGCCTAGGGCGGCATTTGCCAGAGGGTGTTAACGAATTAACACAACTGTATTTAAGTGAGTGAGATTAATATTACTACACTAGATTATGGTGGTTGTTGCTATTGCTGCTTCCCTGACTTTCTATCAGTTTCATTTATGGCACTCAGGCTGATGCAACATCGTAGAACTCATAGTTTATCAGCAGTTTGGGGGCAGATGTAAGTGCAGTTTTCTAAAGCAGTCATAACTCTCTGCATAATAATTAAAAATAAGTCACATAATCCTCAGGGGGTAAAACGGTCTTTCAGCTAGTCTGAGAGGCACTTTATACAAATTAAGGATACTGTATTTAGTGAAATGTGCATTTAGTTAGCTGAACACCTCGCCAAAGACTCTTACCATTACTTTAGTCGGACTGTATACACAATAAATCAGTAAAAGGGTTTGTCCTACGGAGAGTGTCATTATTTCCTAATAACTAATAAATAAAGAATAAACAAGATGGCTGCCTGATCCCTGAGCTCTCCTTCAAAGGAACCTTCTTTCGCTAACGCAAGATAATTAGGGCGACACCCAGACCGAGATTACACTCCCCAGAGGGACTTGATGGGACCCCCCTTCAACACGCGACGTTCTTCCAAAAAACACATACCTGAAGTGGCTCCCATATTCAAGAAAGGTAGAGCAAGCCCAAAGCACACCATCGCTGCTGACATGGCACTCTCTGACTCTCTTGATGAAGCAGGACCTGGAGAATGTCTTTGTGAGACTACAATAATGCATAAAAGAAGAAATTAGTGCAGTTCTCACTCAAATGGCAAAAGACATCAAAAGCCTACAAACTCAAGTTAATACACACAGAACAACTTCAATCAATCACAACAGATTATAAACAACTGGCTGATACAGTGGACCTGCACCACATGGTAACAAAGCTGGAACTTGCTATGGAGGACCTGGGTAACAGATTGTGACGGAACAATGTCCCCATCCGAGGTCTCACAGAAACCGTCAGAGTTGAAGCGCTACCAGCCGCCCTATTACAATATCTCATATGATTACTTTGTATACTGTCATTCTCTATTTGTTTGTAAATTGAAAAAAAAAAAACCCCACAAATAAAGATTTCCAAAAAAAAAAAAAAATGAATAAAAATACCTACAAATGTCCATTCTATTAGTTGGTGATATTTTACCGTATTAAATAAGTTACTTATAGAGATAACATGCTTTCAAAAGTGTGGCAATCAGAGTGAAAAAACTGAATTCAGATGACCAGAAAAATTAGCACTCTTGCTTCTCCTAAATAGCATTGTTTATTCAGGTGAAAATATTCAGGTGAAAACAAAGCAATCATCAGTGGGATGACAGATAACAGTTTAATTAGTAGTTGTTGGATTTCTATTGTGCTAGCCGAGCTCAATGCAGAGGGTATTCAAAGGCTTACATCTTTATTTTGAATCTACCTTGCCATAGCAGTAGCGCAGATCTTCTTTTGTTTGTTTACAAGAATTAGTTGACTCTCACAGAGCAAGACCTTGGAACCTCACATAGTTCATGGACTGGCAGATGTGGGTCAAATACTGTAGCAAAATAGTTCTATACAGTGTTGCAAGAGTAACGTAAATTAAAAAATATGCATACATATATAGTAACAAATAAAGACAGTACAAATAGTAATGCAAGTATGAAATGTGTTACTGAGTAATAAAGAGTTTGGTTATTGTTGAGGGTCAATCTAGTCAATTATGTGAATTTTGGTTTTAACATTGAAGCTGATTTTTTTTATATGGCCTAAAATAAGCAAAGCTGTCATGAGAGAAAGCCAATGTGTGCCTGAAAGGATTCTAGGGTCCATTGCAAAGTCTGTAAAGGTGTAATTTTTTTTCCTTACCAGACGGGACTGGAGTACAGATGCAGACAACAATAGACATTTATGTACAAATAACGACACCAACAACTTGGTTGGTGAGTTGTGTGCTGGCAGCTCAGGGTAGAAGTCGGGAACAGGCAAGGGTCAGTACAGGCGGCTCAGAATTGTATTAAAAAAGGGAAGCCAGGTTTAGCAACAGGAATCAAATAACTCAGCAAGGCACAAACAAGACTAGTAAGTAACACTTAACTAATTGATAGCTCCAAATACCAGAAGCAATCATACTCAGGTAAGGCATTGTTTATATAGGCGGTAGGTAATGAGACACACCCCTTCATGTGGAATCATTGGTTGGTGATTAGGAGGTGTTGCCTGAAGGTGAAGACTTGCGCCTGCCATCTTGGATCCGTTACTGCGATGTTTTGAAGTTGCACCCGCCATCTTGGATCTTCCATGTGGCGGAATCATCGCGGAGGTGCAGCTGGATGTTGCTGAGTGACGAGCACATCGTGGTACACAGTGGTAAATGTGACAAAAGGCCTCTAGAATATCACTAGCAAATGTCCACCATGAATACTGTTGGGGCCTACTGTTGCTGTCATGGTTATACCCCATTTCCTGTATGTTTCATTTTGTGGCTGTTTCACCTTCAGCCTCTAGTGGCTGACCTAGTAATTCCATTCTTCTCCTGTTGTGTCAGCTGCCTTGTTATCCTGAGCCCAACCCTATTTAATTCTGCAGAAAAGAGTGAGACACAGAGAATGGAGGGCGGGCTGGGGGAAAAGAGTGAGACACGGAGAAGGGAGGGCGGGCTGGGGGAAAAGAGTGCGACACGGAGAAGGGAGGGCGGGCTGGGGGAAAAGAGTGAGACACGGAGAAGGGAAGGCGAGCTGGGGGAAAAGAGTGAGACGTAGAAGGGAGGGCGGGCTGGGGGAAAAGAGTGAGACACGGAGGAGGGAGGGAGGGCTGGGTGAAGAGAGTGAGACACGGAGGAGGGAGGGAGAGCTGGGGGAAGAGAGAGAAAGACACTGAGGAGGGAGGGAGGGTTGGGAGCAAATAGAGATACATGGAGGAGGGAGGGAGGGAGGGCTGCAGGAAGAGAGAGAGACACTGAGGAGGGAGGGAGGGCTGGGGGAAGAGAGTGAGACACTGAGGAGGAAGAGAGAGCTGGGTGAAGAGACAGAGACATGGAGAAGGGAGGGAGGGCTGGGGGAAGAGAGAGAGACACGGAGAAGGGAGGGAGGGATGGGGGAAGAGAGAGAGACATGAAGGAGGGAGGGCTGGGCGAAGAGAGAGACACAGAGGTTGGAGGGAGGGCTGCAGAAAGAGAGAAACATGGAGGGGATAGACAGAGACACGGGGGGAGAGACAGAGACACTGGGAGTGGGGAGAGAGAGACACTACAGGGGGTGTGGGGAGAGAGAGAAATGAAGAGGGCTGGGGGAAGAGAGAGAGAGTCACGGAGGAGGGAGAGAGGTCTGGGGGAAGAGAGAGACACTGTGGAGGGAGGGCTGGGGAAGAGATAGAGAAACTGAGGAGGGAGGTAGAGCTGGGTGAAGAAAGAAAGAGAAACATTGAGGAGGGAGGGTTGGGGGAAGAGAGAGAGAGAGAGAGACACGGAGATGGGAGGGAGGGCTGAGCGAAGAGAGAGAGACATGAAGGAGGGAGGGCGGGGGAAGAGAGAGACACAGAGGAGGCAGGGAGGGCTGGGGGAAGAGAGAAACACGGAGGAGATAGACAGAAACATGGGGGGAGAGACAGAGACACTGGGAGTGGGAAGAGTGAGACACTACGGGAGGTGTGGGGAGAATGTATGTGAATGTGTGTGTGTCTGTGTATGTCAGTGTGAGAGAGAGTGTGTATGTCAGTGTAAGTGTTTGTATGTCAGTGTGTGTGAGTGTGTGTATATCAGTGTGAGTGAATTTGTGTGTATGTCAGTATGAGTGAGTGTGTGTGAATGTCAGTGTGAGTGAGAGTGTGAATGTCAGTGTGAGTGAGACTATGTGTATGTCAGTGTGAGTGTGTGTGTGTGTCAGTGTGAGTGTGTGTGTATGTCAGTTTGAGTGAGTGTGTGTGTGTGTGTATGTCAGTGTGAGTGAGTGTGTGTGTGTATGTCAGTGTAAGTGTGTGTGTATGTCAGAGTGAGTGAGTGTATGTCAGTGTGAGTGAGTGTGTATGTCAGTGTGAGTGAGTACGTGTATGTCAGTGTGAGTGAGTGTGTATGTCAGTGTGAGTGATTATGTGTATGTCAATGTGAGTGAGTGCGTGTATGTCAATGTGAGTGAGTGCGTGTATGTCAGTGTGAGTGAGTGCGTGTATGTCAATGTGAGTGAGTGCGTGTATGTCAGTGTGAGTGAGTGTGTGTGTATGTCAGTGAGAGTGTGAATGTCAGTGTGAGTGAGAGTGTGAATGTCAGTGTGAGTGAGACTATGTGTATGTCAGTGTGAGTGTGTGTGTATGTCAGTGTGAGTGTGTGTGTATGTCAGTGTGAGTGTGTGTGTATGTCAGTGTGAGTGAGTGTGTGTGTGTATGTCAGAGTGTGTGTATGTCAGAGTGAGCGTGTGTGTGTATGTCAGTGTGTGTGAGAGTGTGTGTATGTCAGAGTGAGCGTGTGTGTGTATGTCAGAGTGAGCGAGTGTGTGTGTATGTCAGAGTGAGTGATTATGTGTATTTCAGTGTGTGTGTGTATGTCAGTGTGAGTGAGAGTTTGTGTGAGTGTGTGTATGTCAGTGTGAGTGAGAGTGTGTGAGTGTGTGTATGTCAGTGTGAGTGTGTGTGTATGTCAGAGTGAGTGAGTGTATGTCAGGTTGAGTGAGAGTGTGTGCATGTCAGTGTGAGTGATTGTGTGTATGTCAGAGTGAGTTATTATGTGGATATCAGTATGTGTGTGTATGTCAGTGTGAGTGAGAGTGTGTGTATGTCAGTGAGAGTGTGTGAGTGTGTGTATGTCAGTGTGAGTGTGTATGTCAGCATAGGCATGCGCCCCGGGTGCCAGGCAGGGCCGTCTTTAACGCGGGGCAAACGGGGCAAGCCGCATCCGAGCGACGGCCGGGAAAAAAAAAAACTGACGCCGGATGTGACGTCGCGTCACATCCGGTGACTGTTTCCCTCCTCCGTGCAAGAGAGAAGACTGCACGGAGGAGACATCCGGCGGGGGACACGGAGCAGCTTCATGTAAGTACTTGGGAACGGGGGGGGGGGGGGGGCTGACTGGCCCAATATTACTGGGCATCTGGCTGGCACAATAATACTGGGCATCTGAATGGCAGAATATTACTGGGCTCTGGCTGGCACAATATTACTGGGCATCTGAATGGCAGAATATTACTGGGCTCTGACTGGCACAATATTACTGGGCTCTGGCTGGCACAATAATACTGGACATCTGAATGGCAGAATATTACTGGGCTCTGGCTGGCACAATATTACTGGGCTCTGGCTGGCACAATAATACTGGGCATCTGAATGGCAGAATATTACTGGGCTCTGGCTGGCACAATATTACTGGGCTCTGGCTGGCACAATATTACTGGGCATCTGAATGGCAGAATATTACTGGACTCTGACTGGCACAATATTACTGGGCTCTGGCTGGCACAATAATACTGGGCATCTGAATGGCAGAATATTACTGGGCTCTGGCTGGCACAATATTACTGGGCTCTGGCTGGCACAATAATACTGGGCATCTGAATGGCAGAATATTACTGTGATCTGGCTGGCACAATATTACTGGGCTCTGGCTGGCACAATATTACTGGGCTCTGGCTGGCACAATAATACTGGGCATCTGAATGGCAGAATATTACTGGGCTCTGACTGGCACAATATTACTGGGCTCTGGCTGGCACAATAATACTGGGCATCTGAATGGCAGAATATTACTGGGCTCTGGCTGGCACAATATTACTGGGCTCTGGCTGGCACAATAATACTGGGCATCTGAATGGCAGAATATTACTGGGCTCTGGCTGGCACAATATTACTGGGCATCTGTATGGCAGAATAATACTGGGCATCTGAATGGCAGAATATTACTGGGCTCTGGCTGGCACAATATTACTGGGCATCTGAATGGCAGAATATTACTGGGCTCTGGCTGGCACAATATTACTGGGCTCTGACTGGCACAATAATACTGGGCATCTGACTGGCACAATATTACAGGCATCTGACTGGCACAATATTCCTGGGGTCTGAATTTCACAATATTCCTGGGCTCTGACTGGCACAATATTCCTGGGCTCTGACTGGCACAATATTCCTGGGCTCTGACTGGCACAATATTACTGGGCTCTGAATGGCACAATATTACTGGGCTCTGAATGGCACAATATTACTGGGCTCTGACTGGCACAATATTACTGGGCTCTGACTGGCACAATATTACTGGGCTCTGACAGGCACAATATTACTGGGCTCTGACTGGCACAATAATACTGGGCTCTGACAGGCACAATATTACTGGGCTCTGACAGGCACAATATTACTGGGCTCTGACTGGCACAATAATACTGCGCTCTGAATGGCACAATATTACTGGCATCTGAATGGCACAACAATTATGGCATATGTGTGTGTGGGGGGGGTAACATTGCGATGGATGGCGGGATTTCATGCAGGGGAGGGGGCAGGGTCCAGGGGGCCCAAGCAAATGCTTGCCCAGGGTCCAATCACTATTAAAGACGGCCCTGGCGCCAGGTCGCCATGGCGACCAGGAAATCAGACCTGGCGCCCGGGTATCGTGAGCCCTGCGTGGTGCCCTCGGCAATGGGATCGGGTTTTTTTTATTTATTCCTGCAGCGGTGCGCGAGGGAGCAGAGTGAGTGCACCGGCTGCACAGACTTCCTGCTCCGCCCCCTCGCGCACCGCGTTCTAGCGCTGATCACTGGGGAGCATAGCATGGAAGCTGCTCTGTGCCACCGGGCTGCAACGGATACCGCCCCCCTCTCTCTGCATTGAGGTGTAATCGCAGGGAGGGGGGACACTGATAGGTGAACTTTTTTTTTTCTTTTAAAAAAAAAAAAACGACAACCCAAAAAAACCCTGCTGTCTTGTGTATGTCTGCGTGGATGTGTTTGTGTGTATATATGTGTGCCTGGATGTGTTTGTGTGTGTGTGTGTATATGTGTGTGCCTGGATGTGTTTGTGTGTGTGTATATGTGTGTGCCTGGATGTGTTTGTGTGTGTGTATATATGTGTGTGACTGGATGTGTTTGTGTGTGTATATATGTGTGTGACTGGATGTGTTTGTGTGTGTATATATGTGTGTGACTGGATGTGTTTGTGTGTGTATATATGTGTGTGCCTGGATGTGTTTGTGTGTATATATGTGTGTGCCTGGATGTGTTTGTGTGTATATATGTGTGTGGCTGGATGTGTTTGTGTGTATGTATGTGTGGGACTGGCTGGATGTGTTTGTGTGTATGTATGTGTGGGACTGGCTGGATGTGTTTGTGTGTATGTATGTGTGGGACTGGCTGGATGTGTTTGTGTGTATGTATGTGTGGGACTGACTGGATGTGTTTGTGTGTATATATGTGTGTATATATGTGACTGGATGCGTTTTGTGTGTGTATATATGTGTCTGGATGCGTTTTGTGTGTATATATGTGTCTGACTGGATGCGTTTTGTGTGTATATATGTGTCTGACTAGATGTGTTTGTGTGTATGTATGTGTCTAACTGGATGTGTTTGTGTGTATATATGTGTCTGACTGGATGTGTTTGTGTGTATGTATGTGTCTAATAGGGTGTGTGTGTATGTATGTATGTATGTGACTGACTGGATGTGTGTGTGTGTATATATATGTGTGACTGGATGTGTGTGTGGGGGGGTGTTTTGTATGTATATGTAGAAAAACAAGGTGTAACAGGTTTCGCGTTCAGAAGTGGAGGGTGCACAGAGAGGACTTTCACCCTAGTCCTCCAAATCAGAATAAAGGATCCTTTATTCTGTATGTATATGTGACAGACTATGTGTCTGTGTGTGACTGCGTGTGTTTGTGTTTATGTGCCGTTGTCTGGCTCCTAGATTTTTTAGCTGGCTCCTAAAACTCAGATCAATTTGTCAAGCCCTGCCCTAATCAAGCCTCAAAATTGAGGCTCTCTCACCTCCGTGCTGCACTGCCGTCTGCCGCCCGAGTTTGTCTCCTAATCCGATCCTTCACTATGCGAGCGGAAGCGCCGCATAGTGAAGGACGGACTTTCTCCTCCCTCAGACCTCCCCTGTAATGTACGCGTTCGCGTACACGCGTTCCGTGACGTCACGCAGAGGCAGAGTCACGGCAACGCAAGGGTGAGGCCCAGCCGCAGTGCCAGAGGAGAGGGTGCAGAGCGGAGCACAGGCACATCGTTTTTTCCCAGGAGGGGTTCTGGGGCGGCCGGCTGGCTGGTAAACTTTAAGTAAGTGTTTTTTTAAGTTAAAAAATTTGAAATGTTTGTTTACATTGCTAAATGCTTAATTAATAAAAAAAAAAGTTTTAATACAGTTTTTAAATGTTTGTTTATATTGATAATTATATGAATGCGGGTCTGTATGTAAGTATGCAGAGTGCATTTGTGTATGTGTGTGTGTATAGATATATAGATAGATATATATCTATCTATATATCTATACACACACACGTGTGCGGCGTGTGTGTTTGTGCTTTAGGGTGCACACCCTAATGCAATAGGCTGCGCACGCCTATGTATGTCAGTGTGAGAGAGTGTGTGTATGTCAGAGTGAGCGTGTGTGTGTATGTCAGAGTGAGCGTGTGTGTGTATGTCAGAGTGAGCGTGTGTGTGTATGTCAGAGTGAGCAAGTGTGGGTATGTCAGAGTGAGCAAGTGTGGGTATGTCAGAGTGAGTGATTATGTGTATGTCAGTGTGTGTGAGAGTGTGTGAGTGTGTATATGTCAGAGTGAGCGAGTGTGTGTATTTCAGAGAGAGCGAGTGTGTATGTATGTCAGAGTGAGTGATTATGTGTATGTCAGTGTGAGTGAGAGTGTGTGTGCCTGCCATTCAGACTGCAAGTTAAATTCCACCTATAGTTAGTTCAGAAGCTGTGATGCTGATAATATTTTTTGAACAATTTTGATAGAATTTAGTGACTAAGGCTGCCTTGCCATTAAGAAGATCAGTAAGTCCCCATAGTAGGATTTCCTCTGATAAGACTCGTTAACCAGTCTGCCTCACAGTTAATTAAATTGGTCTGTGTGCTTGTCTCCCATCCATAGGGGTGTCTTTTAATACCTGACAGACTCTTGTTTCAAATAAGTTACATTTCCATAATAAAATATAATTGGCTCTAGAGCTATCACTTGTCACTGTTTTTAACTCCAAAAAAAACCCCCTGTGTATATATATATATATATATACTATTATATCTGTGTCCAGGTGCATCGGGTGCCATCTTTTACTATTTAAAAAATAACCCCTTTCACTGTCAATCACTTTCAGAAGGAAATACAGGTTCCCTGACTAGGTAACGTAAAGTGGAGTTGGTAGAGTCAAATTTACATATTGATTTAGATTTCTTTCTGTTGAATGACCTAATGCTTTCTCATTATTATCCAGTGAATAAGTCAAAGGTGGCTGAACGTCAAGGCAGTTGTAGTCCACATCAACTAGGTCAGGAGGCAAGAAATTAAGTGTTGGCACACAGTCACTCTAATCAATTAAACACTTCCTAAAATAAAGATATTCTTGTGTGTATGTTTAGTAGATGTCTATTTAATTCAGTTACGCTTTCATTATTCAGGCATTCCTGACTACTTTCTTTCACCATGCCCTCTTTTAAGATGTCTGCTACTTCGACCAGAGGCTCCCAGTAGCATGTCCCTCAGATCTTTCTATACATTGCTCACATATACGCATATATAAGCACACACACATATTGAATAAACGAGGTACAAGTGGCGTATGCCTCTAAGCACTGGTTACCACAACGACAGAAAATGTCAGGTTCTGTGCAGTGAATAGCTGTTTCCATGGTAACCCTATCCTTTTCAGAGAGGTGCTGTTATAGCTAGAGTGACAGGTCTGGGGGAGGGGAGAGGTGTGTAGTGGACTGGGAATTGTATGTCTGGCTGATCATGTATGTGCTGCTCTGTGCTATAATACAGAGCTCTATATGTGATAGATTTAGGTTGCTTTTGCATGTCAATTAGCTGCAACCAGTTATAGTATCTGTGTGTGTAATATTATATACATACATGTATATGGGCATGTGTATGTTTAAATATTCACACAGGCATAAGATAGGTGTAAAAAATATAAATACACAGAAACATTTGCATATGTATATAGATATATAAAGATGTATGTACATAAAGTTATATCTATTAAGAAAATATTGATTTATAAAGATGTATGTGTGTGTGTATATATATATATTTCTATAACCTATATACAGAGGCGGCTCTCTAATTAGGCGAGTTAGGCAGCCGCCTAAGGCCTCGCACTCACGTTGTTCGGTTTATAGACTTTCGGCTTATGGAATACATGTAATATTATTGGCTTTCTATAAACCGAAATAGAGTCCCCATTCATAAGAATTTCTTATGAATGGGGACTCTTTTTCGGTTTATAGAAAGCCAATAGCATTACATACAATGTAATCGGCGAACCCCGAACTCCAACACGGACATACAGTGAAATGTCCGTGTTCGGGTCCAGGGTCCAAAAACCGTAAAGTTCGGTACGAACCAGAACAGTGCGGTTCAGGTTCGCTCAACACTATCCACCACCAGCCTTTGTCAAAAATGTGGTAGTAAATTTTTGGAGTTTAGTTTCCACATACATTGTACTTCAGGCATGAACTCACAGATTCTGATATATGTCACTGCCAAACAACACCCCAATGTGTTCAGCAACATCTCCCAAGTACAGCGATACCACCCATGTATAGGTTTGTTTGGTTGCTTGGGTGGTAAAAGGCAACATTTGTGAGGTGCACATCTCAAAATTCCAACTTGGAATTTTGACATGTAGTCAACCTGCGTCCATGTCCTTTATGGGATATATCTTTGAAGTCAGCCAATGTAATTTACCCCCACCAAACCATATATATTTTTTAAAGTAGACACCCATGACTCCTTGTGGGAATACTGCTCCCTTTGCAAGATTACTGCTTATACAGTGATGAATGGCAGGGAAGGGGTTAATACACAGGGAATGGCTTTCACAAAACCTGACAATTTTATAAAATGTTATTTTATATCACTAATACTGATCTGTCTCTTTCCCTCACAAAAATGTAAGTGAGGAGAGGGAGGCGTCACTAGGGTTGGTGTCACCCGGTGCAGAAACTCATGGTGTCACCCCACTGGATTTCCTCCAATACAATGCCAAACAGATTCCTTAGTAATGCCAGTTAGATGGCCTATTAACTATGCCACACACAGGAGCCCCGTAACTATGACACACACAGGAGCCCCATAAATTATGCCTCACCTCTGCCCAATTAATTATGCCATACACACTCAGGTGCCCCATAATTCTGCCACACACACACACAGGTGCCCCATAATTCTGCCACACAAAAGAGTCCCTTAATTATGCCACACATGGGGCCCAATAAATATGCCACACACAAGCGCCCCATAATTATGCCACACATGGGACTGCCATTAATTATGCAACACACAGAAGCCCTACGAGGTGACAATTGTACAATTCTAAAACAATACATATCTATACATACAGACATCTCTCTCTCTCTCTCTCTCTCCATAACAGCCAATTTGCCCAGTTATATGCCAGTATCATTTTGTCATTAATAAGCCACAGCCAATTTGCCCATTAATATGCCAGTATTATTGTGCCATTCAGATGCCAATACCATTGTGTCATTCATATGCCAGTATTGTGCCATTCATATGCCAGTAATATTGTGCCATTCAAATACCAGGAATATTGTGACATTCAAATACCAGGAATACTGTGCCATTCAGATGCCAGGAATATTGTGTCGTTCAAATACCAGTAATATTGTGCCATTCAGATACCAGGAATATTGTGCCATTCAGATGCCGTAATTATTGTGCCATTCAGATGCCATAATTATTGTGCCATTCAGATGCCATAATTATTGTGCCATTCAGAGCCCAGTACTATTGTGCCATTCAAATGCCAGGAATATTGTGCCATTCAAATGCCAGGAATATTGTGCCATTCAGAGCCCAGTAATATTGTGCCATTCAGATACCAGGAATATTGTGCCATTCAGAGCCCAGGAATATTGTGCCATGCAGATACCAGGATTATATTGCCATTCAGAGCCCAGGAATATTGTGTTATTCAGATACCAGGAA
Organism: Pelodytes ibericus; assembly: GCA_036172795.1. Classification (NCBI taxonomy): domain Eukaryota; kingdom Metazoa; phylum Chordata; class Amphibia; order Anura; family Pelodytidae; genus Pelodytes; species Pelodytes ibericus. Next base: position 30,001,611 of record CM069860.1, read on the forward strand.
CATTGTGCCATTCAGAGCCAGGAATATTGTGCCATTCAGAACCCAGGAATATTGTGCCACTCAGAACCCAGTGATATTGTGCCATTCAGATACCTGGAATGTTGTGCCATTCAGAGCCCAGGAATATTGTGCCATTCAGAGCCCAGGAATATTGTGCCACTCAGAGCCCAGTGATATTGTGCCATTCAAATGCCAGGAATATTGTGCCATTCAAATGCCAGGAATATTGTGCCACTCAAATACCAGTGATATTGGGCCACTCAGATACCGGTGATATTGTGCTACTCAGAGCCCAGTAATATTGTGCCATTCAGAGCCCAGTAATATTGTGCCAGTCAGAGCCCAGTAATATTGTGCCATTCAGAGCCCAGTTATATTTTACCATTCACAGCCCAGTAATAAAGCTAATGAATCCAGCGGATGCGGCTACCAAAAAAAAAGTTAAGCAGCACGGGTGTCACCCCTGCTGGAGGTGTCACCCGGTGCGGTCCGCACCCCCTCACAAATATTGAATTAGCTTCCTATGCTCGTTTTTAATGCCTGTCCTCTTAAAGGCACTGTGCCTATAAAACCGGCATTTCTATCGCTCTCTGGAGCGATCGAAATGAAGACGGGCATTTTTTTCAGTATTGGATGATGCTTTCATACGGAAGCATCGTTGCAATGCTGTTTGAGCACTGAAAGAGGAAAAAATCCGCTTTCAGTGCCCGTTTTGACACAGGACGGACTAGGTCCTATGTCACTAATGCCTTGCCACACAGGACAGACCTAGCACGTCCTGTGTCAGCAAGGGGTTAATTAAACACATTAAAATAAACACGAAATTAAATAATTTTTATGAAAATGTAAACATTCTTATAATATTAAAATATATAACCTTAATATATTATTATAGTATTCTCAGATTTGGAGAATTGAAATGGGTACATTTTGTGTATGTTTCCCAAATTCAGAGCATGTTCGGCACATATTGGGTAGCCAAAATTGGATGTTTTTAATAGAAGAAATGTCCCTATCCTAATTCTTCTGATGCTTCAGTTCCCGAATGGTCCAAAATGTAGATTATCCCAAATTCGGCCCTAAATTCAGAGATTTGTGAAGAAGTGCCCAACTCGAGTCCAATTCAGAACTAACCAGTGTATATTGAGTAGACTCTTAAGGCTGAGACAATAGTCTCACTCCAGGGACTGGACTGGACATCTGGTCACCCTATTTGAGACTACAAGTATGTAAAATCTGGTAGTTTTGTTTACCTATAAGTGCTGCAGGGTACAATAGTGCTTTTTAAATAAATAATAATAACCACTGGAAAAAAGGCACATTTTGGGGCAACTTTTAGCATTCCTGCAATTGTTGGACAGGAATCCCATAAATATCGTTTAACCATTGGCTTGAGATGTCTGAAGATCTACTGTTACTTTATTGTTTTTTTTAATGTTACACTTGCAAACAAATGGACATACGGTAAAACATGAAGTTTTATATATTTTCATTGACCTAAGAAATGTATGTATTCATTGAACAGTATAGACTGCAATACAAAATTCTGAGATAAAAAAAACCAGTAAGAGATAACTCAGACCATAGTATAGTGTCCATTGTAGTTATAAGTGCATGCAGATACAAAAAAGTGCCATGGCCTTACAAGCCATCAGTCTAGAGTATTTACATTGTACAAACATGGCACATAATTTCAGCACATTATTCATTACATATAGTTACACTCTCACAATACAGTCCCATATTTAATACTTGTATAATGCACACGCTATATTCAATGCCCAGTTAGTAATTCCATACAGTTATAAATAGCAATCCCCCATATACGTCTGCTTGTAAAACTCAAATTGCAGTGTGAGTCAATTCATGACCCGTATGGGTCATTATCAGTGTGCTGTTTCTATGTGTATCATATGGAACAGTGTAAATGAAATTGTCTACATATGGAAGTAAATGAAGGGTCAGAGGTATTTATTCCCTCCCCCATGTTCTCTGGTTATAGATGGCACGTCCCATCCAGGTGAAGCCAGCAGACAGCGAAAGCCGAGGGGGTATGTATCCACTACCACTACCTGAGGATATTTACCTTCAGGTCACAACTCCACCATCCCCATGCTCCCTTCAAATGTTCATTATACCCAAAGGCATGTTTCTTAGCTGCATTCATTTCCATACGACATGACCACTACAGCCATGTAACTGGGCCAAGAACCATGCTCTCATCACGTGAGTGGGTACCAATTATCTTATAAAAGAGCATGATTATCACCATTGTGAAGTGACAACAATCATTATTACCATTATTATTATTGCAGCAGCTTATATAAAACATAAGCACATTATACATAGGAGCATATTCATTATCAGTGTATACATTTGCCTTGATAAGCAGAAAACATGTAATATTATTCTTTATACTAATGATCATTAAATGTAATAGCACTCCCACCATATTTTTTACACATACAAATATTGCCATTTCTGTACCAATATTCAGAGCAGCAGGGTTTATTTTGTAAGCAATAGGCCAGTATCCAGTTTTCAAGTCCGTCTCTCCCCAACAGTCCATGGTTTCAAGACATTAGCAACAATGCCCAGGTAGTTTAGTTTATTAATTCTGAACTTTCAGAATGAAAAGGCTGATTTAACTTCATGTGCTGAGAAGATTACATTATGAAAATCTTGGATGTTGGGATACCTTGCTATCCCGTTTCATCACAAGGTGGAGTGTCAAGGATAAACTCGACTTAGTAAAGATATGATTAATAATTTAAAAGCAGCATGTCCATTTTTACACAATCATCATTATTACACAGTTTGGCGTATTTATTATTTATTATCACCATGTATTATTGTGCAGTATGTTCATTATGTGTTCATTACATCAATGTGTATGATACTTAATATAATTATTCACTGATGTGACCCGACATATCCTTGTTTTGCCCATCCTCCCTGACCTGATTTTGTTGGCACTGTCTGCAGCTGTTAAGCACTCCCTAAAACCTCCCTATGTGTCTACTGTGGCCCCGGCACTGTGAATGCCGGCACAGCCCATTGCCAGGGAAACGGGATGCAGCTTCCAGCCTCAGACACAATTTCCATGGTTGCTGGACAGCATGTGAAATTGCCAATCAGAGGGTGAAGAAAGATGCTGTTGGGGCGGGGGATAGAGATGATGATGAGAAAGAGAGTGTGCAACCGAGCATGCAAGAAGGGAGGGGGAGGATGCACTATGCAGTCTGTGTGGGAGAAGGGGGTGATGTACATCAGCTGTGTGTGATGTATCAGTGGAAAATTGTGCAATGTTTAATACATTTTTGATTGTGTATTACACATGCAGCTATAGCCCATGTCTTTCTATGTATGGCACATACATGTAAAACAAACGAGTAAGAGAGTCTGCATGCATGTTTATTTTATATATTATACATCTTTTAGATAGTTAATTAGCTATCCAGGAGTGAGTGTGAAGAACAGCATCATACAATTATAGTAAACTCACGTATGTCTGTATGTTACGTATGCCTTGATCACAGCACACAAATTGTGTATGTGAGTTCTAAATACGTGTACTACTACTATATCTGTATGTGCATACTGTTTTTAAGCCCCACATAAATGTGCCACCATATACTTACAAACATGTTTGTCTGAACATATCATACATGTACATCACAAAGCCATTACGCTATTTTTATGTGCATGCTTGTTTGCACATATCGTTATAGGAATAGCAGTTTGTTTACTATATTTTATATGTGTTTCTCTACGTATTTTGGGTATTCATATACTCTATAGAATACATGTCACCAACATGCACATGTATGTGTGCCCATGTGATCTGTTCATTTCAATATGTGATTTCATCATGCGATTTGTAGAATACCATTTTGCAGTACATCACACATGCACTATACCTCATAAAAGCATCCACAAATGTGCAATGAGAGTGGGTTTCTTGTGAATGTATGTTCTGACATCTCCTGACACATTCTGGCGGTGTCTGACTGCGAGCCACATTACATCCTCTTCATGTTCATCTTCCCACACCTCTTTATACCTTACAGATAATGCAAGCTCTTTATGTACTAGAGGTTGTCCAACGAAAAGGCCTACTGGCTAAATGTGTCTCACAAGACCTTTTGTATGATTTAAGTAACATGCCTCTAAGGGATCATTAGATTACATTATTGTTTTAAAGGTGCAGTTCCACTTATAGGGTCCAACAAAAATTATTTTATATACCGGTAAGTACTGTATTATGTAAAGAAAAAGAAACAGATATGTCTTATCTTTTTTCCCTCAACTCTTCATGTCTCTTAAAGTACATATAAAGTATAATAGATGTATTGCTGTGGCTATAACAACAGTCCTGCATATCTCTCCAAGCCGTCCATATGGAATGTCACTGAATTTAGAGCCCATGTGAAATTATTTTCAATGTAAAACTACTTAAAAACTGCAAATGCATTTTAACCAACTAGAACTATAGAGCAACTATAATCTCCAAAAATTCAATTTTCTACAAATGGTACCGTAATAATAAAGCCATCTAGATAGTATCAACCTGCTTACTGCATAGTTTATATCACCATTTACTCACTTGACATATCAGTATTTTCTGTTTGTGGTGGCTGGCTTTGCACCTTGTGAATCATGTATTGTTGCATTGCATAATCCATAAGTGGGCTGAATGCAAGAGAGTTGTCCAAAGATCGTTAGTATTCATGTGACCAATATCACACAGCTTCGCTCCCTTCTCTATTTCACTTTTCTCAGTTATCTAGTTTTAACGCATCAATTCCAGTCAGGCCTTCTACTCCCTGCTGCTGCAAAAAATATATAGGGAGAGGGGAAAGCTAACCTTCCTCTTGGGCCACAGGTGATCGCAAACTGTTTGTGGGGATGCTGAGCAAACAACAGGCTGAAGAAGAGGTGACCAGCATGTTCCAAGCTTTTGGTTCAATTGAAGAATGTTCGGTTCTGCGGGGACCGGATGGGAGCAGCAAGGGTGAGACAAAATAGATGAAAGAGGAAGAGGTACTGAGGGTGTTTCTTAAAGAAGATGCCAGTGGTTTCACATTTTAATGGTTGTGATCTGAAACCTCAAAGTACTTCTGCTAGAAATCCAGTTGTAGCAATAATCTGACACTTAGAATTCAGGTTTAACTTCCTGCAATCTCCTCCAGAACGGTATCTAACCTATAACCCTACAGTAATGCCATTTTCTGAGACCCACTGGAGAGACATTTTCTAATTTGGTCTCATTAGCTACCTGCATTGAGACCCTGAGGAGCCCTGTGTACAGCTTATTCTTTAATAAATATTTTTCTCTTTTTTTCAGGATGTGCGTTTGTCAAGTTTTCATCTCATGCTGAGGCACAGGCAGCAATACACGCCTTACATGGGAGTCAGACAATGCCGGTATGTGTTTTGCTAATCTGGTGACAGAACATGTAACCTTGAACTGTCCAGCTTCATGTTCTTAATTTCTGGTACTTTCTAGGTGACATTCAAGGCTTACTAGGGCAAAGTATTATTTTACATGCATCATTATTTGCAACCTTCTATTCTTTTCTACTCCAGGGAGCATCATCCAGCCTTGTGGTCAAGTTTGCAGACACAGATAAGGAAAGAACACTCCGTCGCATGCAGCAGATGGTCGGCCAACTAGGAATCTTTACTCCATCCGTGGCACTTCCCATAAGCCCATACAGTGCCTACGCACAGGCAGTAAGTGCATTGTCACAAGTCTCTATTGGAAATATTTTTTGCAATAATAGCAATAAGGTATAGAGGTATGCTGAATCTGCGAGGGAAGTGGAAAACAGGATATCAGGAGACCGGATTAAGTGAAGAGGTTATAGAAGACATACTGTATGTTAAATGAAACATGTATATCATGAATAAGAGAAGGATTTGTATGGAAACATATGTAAGGTTAGGGTTTAAGACCAACCAGATGTGGAGTGTGCAGAGACAGGTCTATGTTACTTGACGATATGTTACTTGTAACTTAGATGTGGGTGAAATTGGTGTAAGGCGAGTCAGATAGAAATAGAGCGGAGAAGAACTGTGTACAGGTAAAGACAGAGCTGGGAATTGAAATTTAATGACAGATGGCACAGGTATTTATAAATGGGATGAAACAACCTTGGAAATAGAGGGTTATGTAGATCTGAATTCATTGGAACCATGTATGGAGATGGTTTGATATATACATGGAGAAAATGATAAATGAGATAGGGTATGGAACACAAATGTAGACAGCTGGCAATGGGAAGATATAGCAAAGACTATATTGAGGATGGAGAGACATATGACTGATAACGTTGAAATACTAGAATGGGAAATATAGAAACAGGATCAGAGATATTAGGCATGGTTTGGAGTTAAAGGGATTGAGAGCAGTCAGAGGGAGGTATGATTGAGATTGGAGAGCACAGAGCAGGAAAATGTATATTTATATATAAAAGAATAGAAATAGATTGAATTGCAAATTGAATGAGGTGTGATTAGGAATAGAGAAAGACAGCAATGGAAATGGTAACAAATAGCAAGAGCCGGAATGGACAGCAATGGGATTGATAGAATTGGGGTGAACAGAGAATTTCGACAAATGAAATTTAAAGCCAAGTTGGGAGTGGAAGGAGATGTTTCCAGCTGGAAAAGAGTAAAATAAAGCTTAGATCATAGGTGTAAAAGAAAAAAAGGAGTGTGACTGTGCAAATAAATAGAGGCAGACCTGTGAATGTAGAGACGTGGCTGGTGATAGAGGGAACTGAAGCTGGAAATAATGAGAGATGGAGCTGAACATTTTTAGAGATGGATGTCAAAACAGGGAGAAATAGTGTTTTTAATGAAAGAGACAGGGCTTACAATGTGAAGGAAAGCAGCTGTGAGCTGGAAAGAGACAGATTGTACATCACAGCTGGGAAAGAGAAATCCATTCTCGTCACTGGTTCCCCGAGGCAGAGAAAGAACAACCAACAGATAATTAGTTAATTGTGCTTGGGATTTATTAGTATTTGTTGCCACCTTGTGGTCAGTTTAGGTACATAGCCGGATGATATTTTAGGTTCCTTCCTTACAGCTGTAAACGTAAACAAATTTTCTTTCATATATAAGTTTACATAGGAAAACTTGTATTAAATGTATATAGAAGGACAGCAATGAATGCTGCAAATTAAATTACATTTCCTATAAGTGTTCTTAGTAAATAGTAAGATATAGAAGCCCAAATGTTTAAACATCCCTTGATTAATAGGTTTATACGTATAAGATGATTTCGGTTTGGTGGAAGCAAAAAGATCGTTTATGAATTCCACTCTTGTTTGAGGTCTCTACTTTTAAACATACAGCAATTGGAATCTAAATAAACTTTACTTTTAATTAACTGTTACACACATGCTGTGTGACATTTCATGCTTTCTTTCTCTCCCAGCTTATGCAGCAGCAGACAACAGTTCTGTCGACTTCACATGGTAGTTACTTGAGCCCTGGCGTGGCATTCCCCCCATGTCACATCCAGCAAATTGGAGCTGTTAACCTAAATGGGCTCCCAGCCACACCCATTACGCCAGCATCAGGTATGTTCTGGAAACATGATACTGCCACACTCCTTCAACTCGTAACAGATAGAAAACTAGTGGTTTTGCTGCAGGGTCAATTTATCAGTCAAATAAGAAATTGTTTAGTAGCTGGGAGGGTTTAGTTTCTTAGCAACATTTCAAGTAGCTCAATAATACTAGGAGATGGGTTGCTTAGTAACACAAGGAGGAGTTGAGTTGCTTAGTAACACTGGAAATGGTTGCTAAGTAACTGTAAGGACCTGTTACTAGGTAAAATCAGGTTCTGTATGAACTACTTATTATCCCTTCACCTCCTTTTGCCCTACAGGACTGCACTCTCCCCCTGTCATCGGCACAGCAGCTGTACCAGGTCTTGTTGCGCCGTTAACCAATGGATTCCCAGGACTTGTGCCATTTCCCAGCAGCCATCCTGCCCTGGAAACAATATACACCAACAGCATTGTCCCCTATCCAGGTAAGAAGAGGTTAAGGATGCAAAGAGACTGGTAAGCCAAATTGTATTCCTTGGTCTAATCTTTATTTTTCTGTCCTCATCCCTATACAGCCCAGAGTCCTGCACTAACAGTGGAGAGTTTACATCCTTCTTTCACAGGAGTACAGCAGTACTCAGGTAACAAATACCTGTTCCTTTCATCAGAAGAATCAAGATGTTTCCGTGCAGTCATTTCCTATACAGAAAACATTTGCTTTGACCACATTCCCTAGCTTTCCCTTGTCACAAAGAGTTGTGACACTAACAGAAACTTCTTTCGGTTTACTGATATATCATTTGTGAGAAATATAACATTCGTTGTTTATAAGCTGTATTCCTTTAACAACATAGCTGTATGACATCACTTTAATACTTGCCCCTGTCATACATCAGTCTCTTTAAAACATGCATGATATTATCCATTATTCAAAAAAACTGTTGGCACTTCTCATCTGAATAAAGTTGGCAATAAGTATGTACACATAATTTTAATGAGACATTTGGTTATATGAATTGGGCAGAGCATAATTAACCTCACCCACCACATCAAGGCACATACTAAATAGGTTGAAATCCTAACTAGAGTTGAGCGGACACCTGGATGTTCGGGTTCGGCCGAACTCCGAATTTTTTTTCGACCCCGAACCTGAACATATTAATATTGGGGGGGACCTAATGTAATACAGGGGACCCTATAATAATAATGAGGGGGGACTTAGTGTGTCCCCCCTTGGTCCCCACCCATGAGCGGTGGGTGGGGACCCTAAAATAATAATGAGGGGAGGACCTAATGTCCCCCCCCTGGTCCCCACCCATGAATGGCCGGTGGGGACCCTAAAATAATTATGAGGGGGGGACCTAGTGTCTCCCCCCCCCCCCGGTCCCCACCCATGAGCGGCGGGTTGGGACCACAAATAAAGTGACTAGGGGTGCCCAGCCCCTATTCACTCCCCCCCCCAATAAAAAAAATGCCTACCTACCCCCCCTCACCCTAATAATAGTTGGGTAATAAACTAACCTGTAAAAAAAAAAAAAAAATTCATACTTACCATTTGATGTCTTCTTTTCTTTATCCCCAAAAAAGGCCAACTAAAAAACCATAATACGCGCCGCAACTGTTAAAAAAAAAAAAAAAAACGAGCACAAAAAATGAAATAATCCACTAGTGGGTGAAAATATAATCCATCTGGAGGGACCCGTGCAGACTGAGCTCTGCAGGGCGGGGGAAGGCTTTTAAAGCCCTCCCTGCAATTAAGTTCAGAGCACTCTGATTGGTTGGTTTAAGCCAACCAATCAAAGTGCTCTGACAGGTAAATGAAGAGACTGACAGGTAAGTCTCTACATTTACCTGTCACAGCACTCTGATTTACACGCTGTGTAAAATGACACAGAGCACTCTGATTGGTTGGATTTCAAACCAACCAATCAGAGTGCTCTGAGCTTAATTTCAGTCTGCACGGGGCCCTCCATGGGCGAAGATGGATTATTTTTTCAACCACCATCGGATTATTTATTTTTTTTTGTACTCGTTTTTCTTTTTCTTTTTAACAGTTGCAACGCGTATTATGGTTTTTTATTTGGCCTTTTTTGGGGATAAAGAACAGAAGACAGAAAAAAGAAGACATCAAATGGTAAGTATGAAATTGTTATTATTTTTACAGGTTAGTTTATTGCCCACCCCCCTCACTATTATTAGGGTGAGGGGGGGTAGGTAGGCTTTTTTTTATTGTGGGGGGGAAGTGACTAGGGGCTGGGCACCCCTAGTCACTTTATTTGTGGTCCCCAGCCCGCCGCTCATGGGTGGGGGACTCTAGGTCCCCCCCTCATTATTTTTATGAGTACACGCGAAACGCGTAAGGCGATTTATTTCCACCTTATGCCTTGCTGCTTTAACTTTTTGTATTATTGGACCACCTGCTAATAAACTGTTTATTCACATTTGAATTGGGAGTGCAGACATCTTCCTTTCTTTTTCTGACACGCCTGCAATGGTTGGGGTTCCCCCCTCATTATTATTATAGGGTCCCCATCCACCGGCAATGGGTGGGGACCAGAGGGGGGCTTATTTTACTAGTGACTGGGCAGCAATAACTAGTAATTTTAAATTTGTTAAGGCGAAATGAATCGCCAAACTCCAACCTGGACATACAGTGGAATGTCCGTGTTCGGGTCTGGGGTCCTAGAATCCTAATGTTCGGTACGAACCCGAACTTTGCGGTTCGGGTTCGCTCAACTCTAATCCTAACCTCACCTTCTATGTAGTGGGCACACAAAGAGACTATACTACTACCAAAACCTTATTAATAGGTTGGAGGAGATGCAATTAAGCCTCCTCCCAGTTAACCCCAGGACTGCAATCTGCAACCAGGCAAAGAGGAGCCAACAACCTCAACTGTGTACAAGCTGGGAAAATAAACATGTCCGAGTCTTGTCACAGGCCCCAATAATATATATCTGTACATGGGGCCTACCAAACAGGTGTGAGTGTGCTGCAATTACAATGTAATTGGCTATTCAGTGTATACAATCATCTAAATCTGTGTACTCTTCTCAACTTTATTAGGGTTAGACATGACATCCACCCACCCCTTCTTAGCCTCACTCCTTATGGCATATCTGCTGGGTAGAACGCAGCCCCCTATTGCACTTTCCCAAGTGCCAAAATATACAGATAAAACCAGTAGGAGGGATCAGGAAGGCGCAATATCAAGTTGAACCTTAAAATATAAATGCAAAAAACACTAATAGTGTGATTCAGTATAGGCCCAAAATAATCTCAATAGGTAAGTATTACACTCACAAACAGGGGTATAGATGGAGCTTGTCACAAATGGCTGGGTATAAAACTTTGTCTAATCTGTAAAACAGTAAAAGAACACACATGTGCAGGACCAGATAGACACAACCCTTGGCCCCCCTACACTTACAGGCTGTTGGTCTTAAATGTGCATGTAGATATTGTCCAAGGTTTAAAACTGAGTCCAATTCAGTAGATGAAGGATATGGCTACTGCTGGACGATATACTGGAAACAAATAACTGCAGAAACTCAACGCGTTTCGCTGGAACAGCTGTCACAGCTTCATCAGCTGAAAAACATACATTACATAATAAACACTATTAGTGTTTTTAGCATTTATATTTTAAGGCTCAATTTGATACTGTGCCTTCCTGATCCCCCCCCCCACCCCCCTGGTTTTAACTCAGACATGTTATACAGAATTTTGTGATCAGACATCTTAGACAGAGCTTTGTGATGTCAGACCTAGTAGTGTCAAATATAATAGGTGCTTGTTTTCTAAACACACCGTGGGAGGTATTTGCTAAAAGTGAATTGAGATATTTTAAGCTTTATGCATTATGCATAGCCAATTAAGCTCAGGTATCCCTGCACAGTGCATAGTTAAGTTGGTGAACTTACCTTATTTACTTGAATCTAATGCACCATCCAATCTAATGCGCACTTCAAATTTTGGCACCTTGAAGCCAAAAAGAACATTTCGCCGACGAATATAATGGGCATTTGTAAATAAAGTTTTTATTTTTTATAAAAATTAGTTTATGCTGCCAACTTACGATAGTTTTATTATAAATGACAATAAAATACAACAATATGATGGAGGTATTTACAGTAAAATGGAAAGTGAGCGTCGGCTACATTTTCTGTGTCAGAGTGAGGCCGTTTAATGCAGGTCGTTCTATGCCATCCTACTAGCCTCCAGGCACTAAAAAGTAGGACAGCATAGAACGTCCTACAAGCAGGAAGGGGTTAAACTTGCCTGCAACTCCCTTGTGAATAGCTCCCTTCAATCATGTAGATTATGAGAATATACATTATATATATATATATATATATATATATAGGTATATATATATAGGTGTGTACTGCATAACACAGTGATTGTTTTTTTATGTCTTTGAAACAGCAATTTATCCCACAGCAGCACTCACTCCTGTGACACATAGCACCCCACAACCTCCCCCTATCCTGCAGCAACGAGAAGGTAAGACATGTTTGTCAACGGCAGGCTCAATGAGGCTATTCTGCAGACCAAAGTAATTTGCATGCATGTGTATTTGAGTTTTTACTGTTCAGTTAATTGCCTCTATTTGCTTTTGTTCTATTTTCTGATCCATATTTTCTTTTTAAAGGGCCAATGTCAGTTTTGACATTTCATCTCTGTATTTCAGTCTCATTGCCCCCTATCTACTAGTATCTTTTTTGTTTTCCTTCTCCTTCTAAGCCATCTCCACACAAAATCCTTTCTTACCGAAATTATCTATTCTCATTTTTACACCGATCCGGTGGGAGCTATTTTCAGTAGAAGTGAGGTGTAGTTGAGTTGCAGGTGAGTTGAGGTAATATGAACATTTCATCTCACTGATTTTTCTATACCTTGTGTAGGGACAACACTTGCGAGTTCCTCTTATTAATTAATATACTTTCCACTCCCATCATTATCCTTCTCCTATCTCGATAACTGAACCTCATTAGCCAGGAAATGGGACTCACGCACAAGTCATGGAAGTTGCAAGCTCATAGGCCTAATGTTTTTCCTTTTTAATGCAGTGTATTTACATGTAATACTTTTATAATTTTTGGAGAAATGTCACATGGTCATGTGGCATTCCTTAAAAAGTGGCACACTAGAGGGTCTACTTAATATGTGGCAAACGTTGGTCCCGAAGTGATGCCTCCGAAGTCTGTTCTTTTTTCAGGTGAATCATCCCCTTCTACCTAGATAAGGTAGAGGTGGGGGTAGGTTGGGACATTATTTATTGTAATCAAGTCTGGAGGCCTTTGGATACCCCCCAGGCCCAGGGCTAAATTTTGTATTCTTAATAGTGGTCTGAGGGCATTTGCTGAGAACCTAGGGGTTCTGAGGTCGTTTGCTTAGATGAGGGGGTCTGTTTTTATTGGGGCGGTGGGTTTGGAGGCTTTTTCTCAGTTTTTTTGACTTATTTTATTTATTCTGTATGCATTTGGGAGGTATAATTTATTATATGGATTATATTTGTTGTATGTCATGTTAGGGGGGCACAGGGCTACTAACACTTACACCTGGTGTATTTTATATGGGGGTGGAAGATATGCCCAGATATCAGCCCTGTTTATTCTAGTGCGGGTGGAAGAGGTCCAGGCAAAGTTTTTATTTCAGATCCAGAGAATTTAAATGCAGCTATCATAGTAACATAGTAACATAGTAATTTAGGTTGAAAAAAGACACAAGTCCATCAAGTTCAACCCTTCTACCTATCATTACAGCTTTTGATCCAAAAGAAGGCAAAAAACCCCTAAGGAAGCTATTTCGAATTTTGCCTCCTGGGGGAAAAAATTCCTTCTTGACTCCAAGAGGCAATCAGATTTCTCCTTGGATCAATAAGCTCTTTTATTAATGCTTATTCTATTATTAATAGCCCTGTATGTTCTGCTTTCCTAAAAAAACATCCAAACCATTTTTAAATGCATCTATTGTGGTTGCTAGCACTACCTCTCTTGGCAGTGAGTTCCATAACTTTATTGTCCTAACCGTAAAGAATCCCTTCCTTTGCTTTCTATGAAATCTTTGCTCTTCCAGTCTGAGGGGGTGACCTCTTGTTCTTTGTACCTTTCTGTTAATGAACAGGTCACTGGAGAGCTCTTTATATTGGCCCTGCAAATATTTATATAATGTTATCATATCCCCTCTGAGACGCCTTTTTTCTAACGTATATAAATTCAATTTTTTAAGTCTCTCTTCATAACTAAGATCCTCCAAACCCCTTATTAATTTTGTAGCTCTCCTTTGCACTTTTTCTAGTTCCTTAATATCCTTTTTAAGGACTGGTGCCCAGAACTGTACTGCATATTCAAGGTGAGGTCTTACCATTGATTTGTAAAGAGGCAAGATGATATCCTCCTCCCGTGAATCTATACCTCGTTTTATACATGCCAATATCTTATTGGCCCTTGCAGCTGCTGACTGGCATTGGGCACTGTTGCCAAGTTTGTTGTCTATAATTATTCCTAAATCCTTTTCATTAGTAGTTTTTCCCAGGGAAAAACCATTTAACGTATATGTTGCTTTGTTATTATTTTTCCCATAATGCATAACTTTACATTTGTCTATATTGAACCTCATTTGCCACTTTACTGCCCAGTCCCCCACTCTGTCCAAATCTTCCTGTAAAGAAAAAACATCAAGATTAGTCTTTATTGCCTTACCTAATTTAGTGTCGTCCGCAAACACGGAGACATGGCTCTCAGCACAATGTGGCAGATCATTAATAAACAAATTAAAAAGAAGAGGGCCCAAAACAGACCCCTGAGGTACTCCGCTTAATACCCTTGTCCAATTTGAGAATTTTCCATTTACAACAACCCTTTGTGTTCTATCTTTTAGCCAATTTTCAATCCACATACACACATTTGCCCCCAAACCTATTTCTCTCAATTTGTAGAGTAACCTTTTGTGTGGAACTGTATCAAATGCTTTCGCAAAATCCAAATAGATCACATCAACTGCCACGCCTAGATCTATATTTTTACTGACTTCTTCATAGAATGTTATTAAGTTTGTTTGACAAGACCTGTCTTTCACAAAACCATGTTGACTTTTACTAATTATATTCTGGTTCAAGATGTATTCTTGAGTGTATACCTTTAGCAATCCTTCAAATAGTTTCCCCACTACAGATGTCAAGCTCACTGGCCTATAATTACCTGGCAGAGATTTTGATCCCTTTTTAAATATTGGAATGACATCCGCCTTTCGCCAGTCTGTTGGCACTGTACCTGAACTGAATGAATCCCTAAAGATCATGAATAGTGGCCTGGCCAGAATTATGCTTAACTCTCTAAGTACCCTTGGGTGTATACCATCTGGTCCTGGGGCCTTGTCTATCTTAACAGAGTGTAATTGCTTAAGCACTTTTTCCTGTGTCAGCCAATCCCATGTTTGCGGCGAATGTCCCATAACTTCCTGTAGCAGGGGCTCGTCCATCTGCTCTTCCTTAGTATAAACAGAAGAAAAAAAAGTATTTAAAATGTCTGCTTTCTCTCTGTCCTCACTTACCAAATTTCCCATTTGGGATAACAAGGGCCCAACATTTTCCCTCTTTAGCTTTTTTCCATTTATATATTTATAAAACATTTTGGGGTTAGTTTTACTCTCCTTGGCAACCCTTTTCTCATTTTCCAATTTAGCCATTTTAATTGCCTTTTTGCAGGCTTTGTTGGCCTCTTTGTACTCTATAAATGATAATGCTGATCCCGTGTTTTTATAATGTTTGAATGCCATTTTCTTGTTTTGTACTTCCTGTTTCACGTTACCTGTAAGCCACATTGTTTTGATTTGTGTCTTTTGCATTTGTTTCCCAAAGGTATATATTGGGATGTGTACTTTTGTAATGTGTGCTTAAAGGCATTCCACTTGTCTTCTGTGTTTAGTCCAGAAAACAATCGTTCCCAGTCTAAATGTTCAATCGATGCCCTTAGTCCATCAAAGTTAGCCCTTCTAAAATTAAGTGTTTTGGTGGCGTATTTACCAATTTGCTTTTTTGCATTAATCTCAAATGAGACCATATTATGGTCACTATTCCCCAAGTGTTCTCTTATTTGGATGTTTGAGATAAGCTCCTCATTGTATGTTATTACCAAATCCAGACAGGCATCCATTCTAGTTGGGGTGTCTACTAATTGTGCCATAAATTTGTTATTAAGCAGGTCCAGAAACTTGCTGCCCCTAGCTGAACTAGTTGTGCCACACTTCCAATCTATATCTGGGTAATTAAAATCTCCCATGATTAGAACTTCATTCATATTTGCAGCCTTTTCAATTTGTAATAAAAGCTGATCTTCTCCATCAATGCTAATATTTGGTGGCTTGTAGCATACACCTACAAGTAATGTGCGATTCTTTTTAGCGTCTAAGCTAATCTCCACCCACAGTGTCTCCACATCAGTTCCAGTTACATCATGTACACCTTCTTTAATACTGGGATTTAATTTAGGATTTACATACAGACAAATCCCTCCCCCTTTTCTATTTACTCTGTCCTTTCTAAAAAGTGAGTAACCTTGTAAATTAACTGACCAGTCGTGGGTCTCATCCCACCACGTTTCTGTGATTCCGATTAAATCATACTGTTCAGCACTTACCAGTATCTCCAGCTCACCCATTTTGTTTGTCAAGCTTCTTGCATTTGCTAAAAGACATTTGAGATTACTACCCATTTTCTGTTTAGTTGACAAACACTTAATGTGTGCAGGTTTAATTATATGGACCTCCCTTTGGTCTATGTTAACCCCACCACTGCTTTCCTCCTCTCCCATAGCTAGACCCACCTTCCAATCTACCCTAGCTACCATTGCTTCTTTTTGATCTTGACCCTCCCCCCCAGAGCTTAGTTTAAAAGCTCATCTAATCCTATAGCCATCCTCGCCTCTGAATTGTATCCGTGTGTGACGGAAGGATATTGGGTAGCTGAAAACCAATGGTTTTCATGGTGAAATTGTTCACATCTAAAGCTCTGAATCGACTTTTTGGACTGTTCGCCTACCAAACCAACCTATACTTTGGTTTGTGAACAGTCCAAAAAGTCGATTCAGAGCTTAACGCATACATACTGAATAGCCACATTTCCAGAGTTTGTTTGATTCCGTTCTTATGCCCAATCCAAATCCACTTCACAGGCATAATTGAGTAGACCCTTAGGCAAGTAATTAGCTAGTGCAAATAAACATGTTGGTTTTAACAATGTTTAGAGATTCAACTTAATAGACATCCATTGTACCTGTAAAGCAAGTTTACAGTTACAGGTAAAGGATATACTTACTTTACATTTCTCACTTTCATGTGTTGAGTTTGACTATTATTTGAAATTCTTTTTTTCATCCATTGCTCTTTTTTCCATGCAGGGCCAGAAGGATGCAACCTATTCATCTACCACCTGCCCCAGGAGTTTGGGGATAATGAGTTGACACAGATGTTTTTGCCCTTTGGAAATATTATCTCTTCTAAGGTGTTCATGGACCGAGCAACTAACCAGAGCAAGTGTTTTGGTGAGTTACATGAGACATGCATAGTATGTCATATTATGTCCTCAAATCAACATACTTCGAAAACAAGAACGAGAGAAATGTTGGCACCCTTAAGATTTATTACAAAAGAGCGTTTGGTCATGTTTATATGTTCAGTTTTGTTGAATAACTTATGAAGACATTAATAGGTCAATAGTTATGCAATGCTCTAAAAAAACAAAACAAAATGGAACCGTGCTTTGGATAAAGCTCACTCCAAGATTCAGCTGATGGAGAAAAGTATCTAGTACCACTTCAGCAAACCTGTATTCAAACCATTGGCTACTTTGGGTATTATCAGTTCTATGTAGTCTTTTAACACTGCTTTGTATTTGTTATATGTCTCTTTTTTGTGATTATCAGTACATGCACAGAGTTTATAATGCAGCCTTCTCATCACAGGAACTCACCCTCTTCTTTCTCTTTTGTGATACCGTGCAATGCTGAAGAGTGACAATCTCTTCAAGCTTGGAGTGTTTCAGTACTTCAACAGTATTTGATATCTTGAGAACAATGCATCATAGAAGTTAATTCAAAAACATTTCATCTTAAAGTGGCTCTTCATTTATTTATTTTTACTTAAAAAATGTTTTAATGGCATGCAAGACAACCCTTTCACATTCATGAGAAAAGTCATATATTGTGGCTACCTACATGTATATATCAAGAATGATATTACAGCAATTATGACACAAGTAGGAGCTTCTAGTGTTGTTTATACCACTCACCAAATTATGTACTCAGATATTTCTGTTTCTGAAGCCTCATCTATATGTCCAAACTTTTTCTTTTCCCATCTCTATCTATTTTCTTCCATGCGCATAATTCATTAATCAGTGACTCTTCTTACCTAGGTTTTGTCAGTTTTGATAATCCATCCAGTGCTCAGTCAGCTATCCAGGCCATGAATGGCTTCCAGATAGGGATGAAGAGGCTTAAAGTTCAGTTAAAGCGGCCCAAGGATACAACCCAACCATACTGACCAATGGCACTTCTGGGTCCCAAAAGGCCCATCAAAGTCATAAAGGTAGGAATGGAGATCAAACATCAGTAGCAACTTTGTGACAATACTCCATGAACAAATGGAATCAAATCCCAACCACCAGGTATCTTAAAAATGATCAATCCTTCATCCCAGTAGAATTAAAATAGTCTTAGCAACAAACAAGTAGAGGGTTCAGTAGAGGATTTGATAAACATGCACAAGAACACTACTTAGCGTCCGATGTGCTGCGTCCCTACTTGCAGTTAATCTTGAGCACAGACAGTAATGGAAGTAGGATTTTCTAAGAGGGATATGTATAGAATAATTCTTACACAATCGTAGCATTTTCTTGATGATTGGTCCATCTTTAAAATAGCTTTTTATACATGTGGCCGTTTTTAATGTTAACGGGCCCTAGGCAAGCCTTAGCTCCTCCAGTTCTTTTTGTCGATCATCTCCCATTCCATCCGTGCAGTGGAGTCCACTAGTGCCTGGCCTTAACTCCCATGCACGAGATGCATTCACAGATGTACACATAGAAACGTACAGATATATATATATATATATATATATATATATATATATATATATAAATACAGCAAATATAACAGTGATGTCTATTGTGCTGCACCACTTTGGTCCTCAATTTCTAATGATGCTCTGCACCATGGGAAATATACAGCACAGCAGCAGGATTGCAAAATATTAGTTACATGACCGTACATATGTGTATGTACACATATATATACGTATCCACTAGCACAAAGTATATATAAATAATCATTTTTATGTGTCTGAACCCATGAAAAGAGGTCAGGGATGAGCCTCTTTGCAGAGAATGATGTGGAGTCTGTTTGCACTCCATGATTCATGGTTCAAGACTGGATGGAAAACACAGACAGCACTGGACAAGGCAGTAGCTAAGGCCAAGACTGGACAAGCCGTTGCTTGAGACTGGCCAGATGCCACTCACCAAGTGAACACACAGACATGATAGATTGGTGTACTGAGGTTAGGAAACCAATGGCAGGTTAGAACACTGGAGCCCTTTCCTCGGGTGATTGTGCTCTCAGGTTAGGAGTCCTGCTAGAAGTCCTCAGCAAATACTCAAAAGTTGAGTAGAACGGGCAAGGATATTAGTGGGCCAGATACAAATGTAACACCTCAAAGACTGCAAAACTACATTACAAAATCCTAGATTGCAGGAACAAGCAGCTCTTGAATGCATGTTGTAACTGTGACAATACACAGAAACATAATCATGTACTTACACATGTTGTGCAGAGTGATTAGACATCGAAGTTGAGTCTTCCCTGCTTACTGCATCATAGCACTACCATCAAAATGATTATGGCAGGTTAAAATTTTTGCACTCTAGATAAAAAATGGCATAAAACTGCAACATTTTTATACATTGTTTGTAACATTATTTCAGATCGCTTTTTAGGACAAATATTAAAACTGATGGAGCATTTGCAAAATATTTTGTTTTGCAAAATGTTTATGCGTAGATTTGCAACAAAATTATAACGGGGGGAAAAAGGTATTTTGCTCTGCAACACAGTGTGCATCTTATATTAGAAATCATGTAACTAAAACAAAGTAGACACACTTTGACTCTAAGGAATCTTAGGAATATTCTGTTAAAGGCAAGAGAACAGTTCAAAGAAACAAGAAAGATTTGAGTCTTGCACATCCCAATGGTACAGTGATGTAACTGCATTTATCATGCTACTATTGAATAGTAATGTGTGAAAGTAAGGGCTAACACTCTTTTCTCCCACCACCCTTTGACAAAATCCAACTCTGACACCCAACCTTCTTTGAATGCAAGAAAAAGTTGTGTAACTAACCACACCTGTTGGCAGTGGTGTATCTTGGTTTTGTGCTGCCCTAGGCAGACAAATTTTGGGCACCCCCCCCCCCCCATTACATACACATTGCCAATATTATTTTCCCATAATATTCCCCATCT
This sequence comes from Pelodytes ibericus, assembly GCA_036172795.1. Classification (NCBI taxonomy): domain Eukaryota; kingdom Metazoa; phylum Chordata; class Amphibia; order Anura; family Pelodytidae; genus Pelodytes; species Pelodytes ibericus. The sequence goes on from CM069860.1 coordinate 30,021,698, forward strand.
AATTTGCCCAATAATATGCCAGTATCGTTTGCCATTAATATGCCCCATCCAATTTGCCCAGTAATATGCAAGTATTATTTGCCATTAATAAGTCACAGCCAATTTCCCCAATAATATGCCAGTATTTGCCATTTAATCTGCCCCTGTCAATTTGCCCAATATTATGCCAGTATAATTGGCCATTCATATTCCCCAGCCAATTTGCCCAATAAAATGCCAGTGTTATTCTGCCATTTACCGGTAATATGCCCCGGCCAATTTGCCCAATATTAAACCAGTATTATTTGCCATTTAATATGCCCCTGCCAATTTGCCCAATAATATGTTAGTGTTATTTGCCATTAATAAGCCCCAGCCAATTTGCCCAATAATATGCCAGTGTTATTTGCCATTTAATATGCCCCTGACAATTTGCTCAACAATATGCCAGTGTTATTTGCCATGTAATATGCCCCTGCTAATTTGCCCAACAATATGCCAGTGTTATTTGCCATTTTATATCCCACAGCCAATTTGCCCAACAATATGCCAGTGTTATTTGCCATTTAATATCCCCCTGACAATTTCCCCAACAATATGCCAGTGTTATTTGCCATTTTATATCCCGCAGCCAATTTGCCCAACAATATGCCAGTGTTATTTGCCATTTTATATCCCACAGCCAATTTGCCCAACAATATTCCAGTGTTATTTGCCATTTTATATCCCGCAGCCAATTTGCCCAACAATATGCCAGTGTTATTTGCCATTTAATATGCCCCTGCCAATTTGCCCAACAATATGCCAGTAGCATTTGCCATTTAATATGCCCCTGCCAATTTGCCCAACAATATGCCAGTGTAATTTGCCATTTAATATGCCCCTGCCAATTTGCCCAACAATATGCCAGTGTTATTTGCCATTTAATATGCCCCTGCTAATTTGCCCAATAACATGCCAGTGTTATTTGCCATGTAATATGCCCCTGCCAATTTGCCCAATAATATGCCAGTGTTATTTGCCATTTAATATGCCCCAGCCAATTTGCCCAATAATATGCCAGTGTTTTTTGCCATTTAATATGCCCCTGCCAATTTGCCCAATAATATGCCAGTGTTATTTGCCATTTAATATGCCCCTGCCAATTTGCCCAATAATATGCCAGTGTTATTTGCCATTTAATATGCCCCTGCTCATTTGCCCAATAATATGCCAGTGTTATTTGCCATTTAATAAGCCCCAGCCAATTTGCCCCCCATCTCCCCAGCACTTACATTTTTCCTGGTGGTTAGTGGCAGGCAGCATGGTCTCCTCCATGCTGCCTGTTCGGCTCCCAGGTGGTTGTGCCGACAGGTCACGTGACCCGGCGCGCGTATGACGTCATCGCGCCAGTCACGTGACTGTCGGCACTTCCGTGTCAAACTGCACTGGAAGCCGAACAGGCAGCACGGAGGTTTCTCTGTGCTGCCTGTTCGGCTTCTCATGCAGCCTGCAAGCGCAGTGTTTTTTTTTATTTATTTAAAGGGGCGGATTTTTTTTTTTATTAATTTTTTTTTACATTTTTTTTATTTTTCCAGTGCTGGGGGGCGGCCCCCCAAAATTTGCCGCCCTAGGCATCCGCCTAGGATGCCTTGCGGTAAATACAGCATTGCCTGTTGGTGGCATGTTGCACAGTGAAATGAATGCAGGTGCGGTAAAATCATTACTAAGCCTTAGTAAAATTACTGCTCCAGTTAAAACCCTCATAAAAGAAATGAACTGTGTGGTAATTACTCCCAAAAAATAATTTGCTTCCTCTTCTCCCCTTTTAAATACCAGGGCCCTATTTATGTAATGAATATCAGGGCAGCACCCAGCCTCCCTTTAACTCCAGGGCCTGGGGCTGAGCATGAGGCCCCCGGCCCCCTAATATTAACAAGGCTGGGCAAAAAGCCATTTATATTATGGGGGGGGGGGGGCAGGGGTTATTTGCCAAGCCCCTGGCCCCATTACTACTAAGGGAATCATGCACGGTACCAAGCATTGGTATAATAGGGGCAGTTGAGGCATTATGCACAGCTCCCATCTCTGGCATTTAAGGTGGAGCCCATTTTTTGTATGGGTGCTGTGATTTTACTGCCCCACGTTAAAAAGAACACCAATTACTTTACCACATAACACGTTTTTTATTTATCTTGTTAAATACCAAAGGCCATACATTTCAATGTGGGAAAGTTTTTGGCCTAAAAACAAATTTACTTTCTTCCTCCATTGAAATGAATAAGAGGTGAGTTTAAACTCGCTTCACTACATTTTGCATGCCTTTATCCCATCTCAAACTCGCAAAAATGCTTAGTGAATAACTGTGATGGTGGCTGAATTTTCTGAGGCTGGAGTTCGAGATTAGGCTATTGTGACTTAATTAAACAGAGCAGACTAACCCTAGCTCAAATCCAGGAAATAAGTATAATATATATAATTAATCATAAAGGATTCTCACTCTTCATTTAAGGTTAAGAACTATTAATGAAGATCCAGATTTTTTATATTTTGTTTAACTATGAATTGTTTATGTAAAACAACCAATATAATTATTTTACAAAATGCTATGTAAATAGCCTCTTAACCCAGGGAATCATTCATGTGCTTTTTTTCCTACTTTGCTGTACAGGTACATAAAGGACCTTTGACACCTGAATCCTGCCTTAGAGGATTATGGGAAAAATACTTTTTACATTTAACACTCCCTTCTACCTTCCTGAACCTCATGGCCCTTGTCCCTACTTACCCCCAAGGACCAAATGGTGGCAATGGGGAGGAGCAAGAAGAACGAAGCTACCTAAACACAAGGTTATGTCTTGTGAGTGTTCTATGTCTGTCTGCTGAATGCCGGGGGTGACCACCATAATTGGAATGAACTATATCACCCAACAACCTCCCTAAGTGACCAAAGGGGGGGACAGGGCACTTCTCTTGTCACTGACCCTTGGACATGACAGGCCTGCTCCCCTTCCTCCCATCAGAGTGGCTACAGATTTGCAGTGCGAATAACTATATTTTTCTTTATTTATATGAACATTTTTATTTATTGGGGAGGCCCTGTACAACCTCAAACACCCCTTCTGCTCCCAGAGGAGATGAGCAATGGTGGATGGCGGCTAACTCATCTTTATATTATATCTCTCTTAATTGTTCTTTTTTGCGGAGGACAGGGTGTTCTGGGCGGGCAAGAGTGGAGTAACACAAAATAGTTCACGTTTACAGAGCACCCCACCCTCCCAGGGCAAAACTCCATTCTCTGCTGCTCTTACACCTGGGCTCAGATAAAGGGCTGCACTTTTTCATCTGTTTCACATATTTCCTAGTTGGCAAAAGATTAACCAGCCCAGTGATGGTTGGATGGAATCTCTAGGGTGGGACTGAATATGCCACCTGCATTGTCAATGACTAGGATAATTAAGAGGCTCTGGATGCTTCTCATCATATTAATTCTGTCAGGGTCATAACAAAGTGCTGAACTCCAAGTAGTGCTGAGTATATATACCTGTTGTTAGAATTGTCTGCTTTTAAAAACATTTTTATGAGACCCTCCCCTTAAATCTCGTTAGAATCCATAAGGATCCACAGGCATATTAATATGATAATTAAATGTTCAAATGACTTTATAATAGTACACAACCAATGGATCTTGGCATAAATAACTATTGCTGCGTGATGCTTTTAAGCACCTTCACCAAATGTGGACACGGCACAGGTGTGTATACTCAGTACTTATTTGCAGGGCTTTGCAGCAAGAGAATAGTACAATAGACTCTTTATCACTGAATAGGTTTCATTTCTCTTTCATGTACATACTGTACAGTATTATTGTAAGAAATCGAATATTAAGGGGGGGGGGGTGAATAGTAGAGGGGGACCTTGCAACCTATAACGCTTGGGTGCAGCCACCATTAGAATACACTGGCAATACATTAAAGGTACAGGGCAGGCAGGGGTACAAAAATACATGGCTGTGGGATAAGACGGGATACCTTTTTACACATAAACTTGAATAGATTTGCTTTGTTTCTGACATGTGCCATGTGCCCCTCACAATAATCATCTATCAAGTCCTTGAGGTGACAGCCAACCCCAAAACATGGGGTCATTGCATCTGTGGTCACATGTAAATACCATTTTTATACTTCAAACATTCCTTATCTCAGATGTGAATTAGAAGAAGCCCTCAGTAAAGCACAACAAAGAATGGAGGGGTTTCTGGGCTTGTTTCACCTCCTGTCCTTTGCCACATCATTAGGACTTATCTGACATTGCCATTTGTGGCACCAAAGAAATGGCTGCATCGTGTAGTGCAGCGCTTTTAACAAATGCTCTTTATTACCCTGGTAGCAGGGTCCCCCTCCTCCTTCTGTGCAAGGTCTCTCAATGACACTATATGTGTATATAGAGGAAAGTATATATATCTGTGCCCTGAAGAGGTAGAGTACTTTTAACCCTTCCACAAAGGGGACTGGCTACAAATACATGATTCACTAATTCATTGCTGAGACCTCTCTCATGGTGGAAAAAGTAAGATCTTGTATTGGAATCAACCTTAAAGTCCTTAGAATCAAGTGTCCAATATATACTGTTGCCCTAATTTTCTCCCAGTAAGAGAATGGATGGGGTGTTAGTCTGATAATATTTTTGTTAAACTGGAAATATTCCCAGAAAAGTTAAAGCACAGAATGACCTCTTTTTCCAGAGGTACCAAATCATGTTAGAGGAACTGTTTTAAATCAATGTTTAAGACATCTGTGCCATTTCCCACATCACCTCTCCAAGGACCACATCAGTCTGATTTTAACTTAAAGGAAATCTATATATTTAAAACATAAAGTGCAGAGTGTATTCAACACAGCCACCAGTTGTAGTGTCAAAGAGACTGGGGCTGTGAAAGTTTCTAAAACATATCCTAAGATTTTGAAAGTTTTATTAGCACCAGTGGAGTGAGTCACATATTACCCTACGCTAACGTTTGGCAACAGTTATGTCAGACATAAAAAGGGCAAGCCCCTCCTTGGATCACAGCCTTCAGATACTTCACCCAGACCGCACATCACCTGGGTGTGTAGAAGATGGAACATGTGTAAAAATATCCAGGTGTTATGAAAACCTACTGTTTACGAGAGAATTAAAACTTAATTCTTAACACTGCATTTGTGTGATTTTTTATTGCGATCAATGCATGGATTCAGCAGAATAAATATAGAAATTGTCAGTTTTTCAAGTGTCGTTAAAAAATACATGTCCCTGCATAATATTTTGTGTTGTTGTATATTTTTGGTAACTTGGGTTGCCACCTTTTCTTGAAAAAAATACACCCCAAACTATTGTTGCTATAGACTTAAAATTGGTGCAAGGCAATTTTTTACCAACCGCTGGCAACCCTATTGGTAACTCGTGTTATAAGATCTTCAATTTACTGAATATTACATAAAATAAAACCTGAGTGAATGAGCATCACAAAATTATAATATTTATTTGTTAAAGAAAAACATGCATTACTCAGAATTAGAGTTGAGCGGACACCTGGATGTTCAGGTCCGTGAGGTTCGACCGAACTTCGGAAAAAAGTCCGGGTCCGTGCTCGAACTTGACCCCGAACTTGAAGTCAATGGGGACACGGACTTTTGGCCACTAAAACGCCTCTAAAAAAAGTCATGGAAAGGGCTGCAAAAGGAAGTAAAATGTGGGTAAGAGTAGGACAAGTGCCCTGCAAGCAAATGTGGATAGGAAAATAATTTAAAATAACATAAAATACATACAAATTAAAAATACAGCTGAGCCATAAAATAGCACTAGATGGAATCTTTGATTTTAGCTTTGGAAGAACATAAATCTAAATCTAAAACATGGCTGCCAGGAGGATCAACAGAATTATCCATTTGAGAGAGGGTTGGAGTGCAGGGTATTCTCTTTCAGTTTATACTAAGTGACCCATAGGTTGAGGAGGTGGTGACCGTGGCGGTGTAGGTGGAAGCGGTGCTGGAGGAGGAGGAGGTAGCCAGAATTTTTCATAGTGCGCTGTAAGCACAGTATTGGACTGTTCTATTTGACTCTCAGATATGAAGTGCACCGCAAGATGCAAATGTACTATTTAGCACCCAAAACTATTAGAATTTTTCAAAGTGCGCTGTAAGCACAGTTTTGGACTGTTCTATTTGACTCTCAGATATGAAGTGCAGGATGCATATGTACTATTTACCACCCAAAACTATTAGAATTTTTCAAAGTGTGCTGTAAGCACAGTATTTGACAGTTCTATTTGACTCTCAGAAATGAAGTGCACCGCAAGACGCAAATGCATTATTTAGCACCCAAAACTATTCTAATTTTTCAAAGTGCACTGTAAGCACAGTATTTTACGGTTCTATTTGACTCTCAGATGTAATACATGTAATGCTATTGCTATTCTATAAACCGAAATAGAGTCCCCATTCATAAGAATAGGTCAATTGACCAATTCTTATGAATGGGGACTCTTTTTCGGTTTATAGAATAGCAATAGTATTACATGAATTCCATAAACCGAAAGACATTCGGTTTATAGACTTTCGTTTTATAGAATACATGTAATGCTATTGCTATTCTATAAAAAGAAAGTCTATAAACCGAATATCGTTCGGTTTATAGACTTTCGGTTTATAGAATAGCTAATAGCATTGCAGGTATTCTATAAACCGAAAGTATATAAACCGAATGTCTTTCGGTATATAGACTTTCGTTTTATAGAATACATGTAATGCTATTGCTATTCTATAAAAAGAAAGTCTATAAACCGAATATCGTTCGGTTTTTAGACTTTCGGTTTATAGAATAGCTAATGGATATAAACCAAATGTCTTTCGGTTTATAGACTTTAGTCTTATAGAAAACATGTAATGCTATTGGCTATTCCATAAACCGAAAGTCTATAAACCGAATGACTTTCGGTTTAAAGACTTTCGGTTTATAGCCGAACCTTGAACTCCAACACGGACATACAGTGAAATGTCCGGGTTCAGGTTCGTGGCATGGACACCGTAATGTCCGGTACGAACCCGAACAGTGCGGTTCGGGTTCGCTCAACACTACTCAGAATACAAAACCTAATTGTCCTGTTAGACTGAATTCATGATTATACCATATTTAGCCACAATGGTCTCAACTAAATGCTCCCGGCAGTAAATAATCACTCTCTGATTATATGCTGGCAGAATTTTTACCACAATCATGTTATTCACTGTTTGCCTGTGATCTTTTTGTTTTGCCCTGAATCAGACATATTATGCTGATGAATGGTGGCAGCACTTGAAGGAGAATACCACATACTTTCCAACTTCTGACCCTGATGAATCAGGACGTTGGAGTGTCAGCATTACCGCTCATGCACACAATGCTGTGCATGTGCAGTAGGCATTCTACAGTCTCATACACCGGAGCATGATGCTGCAATCCGGAATCCCGCCGAGGTATGCCTGTGTCACAAATAGAGGGACAGATATAAGCTTGCGAGCAGGGCTCTCTCTCTACCTCATGTACCAGTCTGTTCTAGTTTGTATAACTTAGTATGTAAGACAAATTCAGCCAGATTTATAGTGGATAAGGTCTGTCAGAAATCAGTCCTGATTGTGTAGGAATGTATGCAAACCCTAATAATCCCTTTAATTAGGATGAGAGGGGGGCATCAATATTTTTTTGGAATCCTGAATATTGCAAATACCTAGCACACCAAACCAATGAAACACACATTGCACCTACATGTTATTTTTTTCTGGCAGACTTCCATTATATGGAACCCACAAAATGATCTGCCAAAGTTCAATGCGAATAATAATAAGACAGAAGGCAAATATTTTTTTCATACAGAGAAAGTTATTCACTAATAATGAACTGACAAGTAAACGGCAAAGGTCGGGTATTTGTCATTATTATCCAATATGGCTGTTTTTCCAACGGCTACTATTGTCTGTAGTTCATTTGCGTGTTCATTTTTAGTGGATAGCCTCCCAATGTGAGTGACATTGTGTATATGGAGAATTATGTATAGGGTATCCAAGTGACTTACTGAATTTTTTTTAGTTTTATGTTTTGTAAGTCACAGAGTTACATTATACATATTGCCAAACATCGCCATGAAGTATGAAAACAGTAGTCAAGTAGCGTACATCCATGCTGAATAGAAAACAGTACTAATGTGCACACATAAATAGCTATGGACAAACAGGTCATATAAACTGGTATCACTCAGTTTTCAAGTAAAAATAATAATATTGGACAATAGGGAGGCTGTTATGTCAAGCGTTGTGTGAGCAGCTTGTCCCCATGACTCCCCTAGTCCTAAATTAATAAGGTCCTAATCTAACTTAACATGGTACATAGACCCATAATCGACATTGCTCTATGACCTATTGAGCAAACATGAGGGTAGGAGGCTTACCATGTCAAAGACATAAGGTTTTAGGTAATAAACGCTCACTAAGTATTCTCAGTGTTACAAACATCTAGCGGGCACAGAAAATCCAGTCTTTGGACCCTCACATCAAGTGCTCGAGCATAAGACCCAAGGGATTAAAAAAGATGATGAAAGGACATGGGCCGCCTAAGGGGGAAACGGGGAAACAAATAGTCCCAGAGACAGGGATTGGGAGGTGACACCAACAAAGCCATACCTTGTTTAGATAATAAACCTTGAAAGGAATTCAACAGCCTCTAATGACTAGTATTGACCGAGAACATTATAACATTCATTCGACATATAAAATATCACAATTCTAGTTGTAGAGCATAAAAGTGAATAGCATAATAATAAGACTACATATATGTGAGCATAGCCCCATATAGATAAGGGGATTGACAGAATGAGACGGAAGGGGTAAAAAAACATCAACCAAAAATAAGACTAGGAGAGCAAGCAGTAAGTGTCAGGATAGAAGATGAAATGAGAAAAAGGGGGGGGGGGGAGCAGTAGAGGGATTGAGGGAAATAAAAATAAGTTCAGTGTCCCAGAACTGAGGTGGGCACTGATACATCCTCCAGTCTAGCGGTGGGTCTCTCTTTTCGGGTATGGGTCTCCACGTTACTTCTGCCCCCGCTGTCGTTAGATGCCCAGGAGGTGGTAGAAGTGAAAGGGAGGGGGGGGGGCATTCAAAATCAGGAGGCCAGGTGTTGACATCTGTAGGGCAGGTAACGAAAGTCCTTTCAAGAATGATAGAGTCTCCCGTACGTCTGACAGTCTATGTAAGAGTCCGCTTTACTTACCACCGGGGAGCGTGATGGAGTCATTGATTAGAGGTAAGCAGGCGCAGCGATCTCCTCCACATCACTGTTAAATATGTCAGGTCGGGGGAAGGCCTGCACCGCCGATGTTTCAAATAGGATTGGTGAGGGGCCTTTGAACTGTGCCAATAAGGTTGTCCAATCCAAGGAACTTTGTATTTGCAGGATCAAGTCTCCAGGAGAGTCGATCGGGGCCGCAGCTGCCTTTGGACGATATCCCCAACACATGGTAGTTTCTTGTGCCTAGCCGGCAGGAGGTGCATGAGAAGGCGCCTAATAAAAGGCAGCATTTCCAGAGCTTCAACTCTTTCGTCGATGACTCGAAGATTCATATGCCTCATTTTGTTCTTTAGATCATCAAGTTTCATTTGAATGTTCTCCTACTGTTTGTCTAGTTGTCTGTTTTACAACACGTCTGGTCTGGTTGACCGTCAATCTCCAACCCCCAGAAAATGGCATCTTAAAGGGGATATATTACCATTATATGAATACATGCAGGGCCAATATAAAGAACTCTCCAGTGATGAAGGACCTACGTGTAAGAAATTAAGAGACCTTTCCAGATTTCCAAGTGTCGTCTGGGAGCTCGCTCAGAGGCATAAAGTAGTATATCCAGTAGAAAAAAGCTCAACAGTATTAAATAAATGTAAAATCACTTCTTTATTCTTATCCACAATAAACAAAAATAAGTTTAACACAGACCTCTGGTACAAACCAGTGAATGGTGGGATAACTGCCTAACGCATTTAGTGCATAACGTGCACTTAATTGTAGGTAATATGGTCAGGACTTGCGCCTCTCCATATGCTAAGCATCATAATTAGGCCAGGGGTTATCCCTTAAAACAAATTCTCTCAATTAAAATTATCATGGCGGTTAAACGTCTCCTTGCTCACCTTTGGAAGAAACAAGAGCTTGGTCGTAAGTAACCGAAATAGAGGTGAAATAGAGTCGAATTCCACAGAACAGAGTAATCAGACATTCAGTATTCATTTTGGTATCGTTTTTATTCTGCATAACATTATACTATGCTGAAGAAAACTGATCCTAAATGAATAATGACTCTGATATGTGGAATTCGCCCATTCAGAAATTTGGCTTAATTTCGAATAAAGTGAGTCTATTTCACTAAAATTCGAATTTAGTGGCCGACCTCCAAATTCGAATTTTAGTCAATAGACTCCATTTCAACAAAATTTCACTCAAATTCAACTAAATTTTGACTTAAGTTGTTGTATTGTAATGCTATTAGTAGAGTTGAGCGGACACCTGGATGTTCGGGTTCGAGAAGTTCGACCGAACTTCGGAAAAAAGTCCGGGTCCGTGCTCGAACTTGACCCCGAACCCAAACCCCATTGAAGTCAATGGGGACACAGACTTTTGGCCACTAAAATGCCTCTAAAAAAGTCATGGAAAGGTCTAGAGGGCTGCAAAAGGAAGTAAAAGGTGGGTAAGAGTAGGACAAGTGCCCTGCAAGTAAATGTGGATAGGGAAATAACTTAAAATAACATAAAATACATACAAATTAAAAATACAGCTGAGCCATAAAATAGCACTAGATGGAATCTTTGATTTTAGCTTTGGAAGAACATGAATCTAAATCTAAAGCATGGCTGCCAGGAGGATCAACAGAATTATCGATTTGAGAGAGGGTTGGAGTGCAGGGTATTCTCTTTCAGTTTATACTAAGTGACCCATAGGTTGAGGAGGCGGTGACCGTGGCAGTGTAGGTGGAAGCGGCGCTGGAGGAGGAGGAGGAGGTAGCCAGAATTTTTCAAAGTACGCTGTAAGCACAGCATTGGACTGTTCTATTTGACTCTCAGATATGAAGTGCACCGCAAGATGCAAATGTACTATTTAGCACCCAAAACAATTAGAATTTTTCAAAGTGCGCTGTAAGCACAATATTGGACTGTTCTATTTGACTCTCAGATATGAAGTGCACCGCAAGATGCAAATGTACTATTTAGCCTCCAAAACTATTAGAATTTTTCAAAGTGCGCTGTAAGCACAGTATTTGACGGTTCTATTTGACTCTCAGATATGAAGTGCACCGCAAGACACAAATGTACTATTTAGCACCCAAAACTATTAGAATTTTTCAAAGTGCGCTGTAAGCTATTGCTATTCTATAAACCGAAATAGAGTCCCCATTCATAAGAATTCACATGTAATGCTATTGGCTATTCTATAAACCGAAAGTCTATAAACCGAATGACTTTCGGTTTAAAGACTTTCGGTTTATAGCCGAACCTCGAACTCCAACACGGACATACAGTGAAATGTCCGGGTTCGGTTTCGTGGCACGGACACCGTAATGTCCGGTACGAACCCGAACAGTGTGGTTCGGGTTCGCTCAACACTAGCCAGTAGCATTACATACAACAGCCTAAAAGCCGAATTGAAAGAATGGATGAATGGACGAATTCCACAGCTCAGACAAACTACTAGTATAGGGTTGGGGAATTGCCTTCAGTTTGAATAAAAAAAATCTATAAACTGTACGTCTGTCTGTATTTGTCAATTTTGTATAATGTATAATAACCATTTTGATCATTATGGATGTGAAATGTATAAACTTTAACGTGTAATATATATTTTCAAATTGTTTTCATTTCATATCCATAATTAGCAAAATACTTAGTAATACAATCTATGTTATATGTTATATACACTGACTTTGCCTCCAATTCACTCCCTATACGTCACATACTGATTGTGAAGTACAGAGAGAGAATGACAGCAAAATGACAGTGAAAGGGGAAAAAAAACAATTTCCTTTTTTAAAAAAAACCTTCCCTTGCTGATCACAGTTTTTTTTTACTGTGATCAGTTTGCGCTCCCCTCCAGCCGCGCGGTCAATAAAATTTGTTGAAACTTTTTTTTTAAACATACTTTATTGTTCCGCGCGGCTGGAGGGGAGCTCACAACGTTTCCCTCACAGCCACGGACCTTCAGAGCACCGGGAGACGGAGCAGCAAAGAGGTAAGTACTGGGGAAAGGGGGGAGGAGGGTGGCATAACGAGCATACTAAGGGGCAATATCCTGGAATATTAAATGGCATATTGGGGGCAATATCCTGGAATATTAAATGACATATTGGGGGCAAAATCCTGGAATATTAAATAGCATATTGGGGGCAATGTTATGGAACATTAAATGACATATTCGGGGCAAACTCCTGGAAAGTTACGGTATTTTTGAGACCATATTGTTTTTGTTGACCCCCTTTTCCACTTACCGAGCTAGGTTATTGTTTTTCTTTGAAATAAATATTCATGTAATTTTATTGGTATCTATCTTCATTTTTTACATTTACCAGTAGCTGCCTCATTTCCCACCCTAGGCTTATACTCGAGTCAATATTTTTTCCCAGTTCTTTGTGGTAAAAGTAGGTGCCTCGGCTTATATTCGGGTCGGCTTATACTCGAGTATGTACGATACTTAGATTATTTTCATATATTAATTTAATTACAGTTAACCCCTGCAGACCTGTGCTGTGATTCTGATTGCTCTGACCAGTTCATTATACTGGTCAAAGTTTTTTTTCTCTACTTTTTTCTGGGTCTGGGAACCTATATTTTTATTTTTATGAGCAAGTTAATTGGGCTTAGTGGGCCAGTGTTAGTGTTGTACTAATCCAACCAAAGAAAATTCTAACATATAACATATATGGGTGCGTTAAATAAGAGAGAGGAAAACTAAGTTTAATCAGCCCTGGAAAATCCCTGGTTCTTTAAAGGTTAATGTATGCCTTAGGAGTATCCCTGACTGAATGGCGTAATATACCAGTAACATGCCCTAAGATTTTTTGTGGGACAGTTCCAATTTTGTGGATCTGTCCCGCTGAGCTCTACCTCTGTTCTGCTTTTTGGAAGAGAGGTAGAATTCGTCAGCACAGCGGAAATAAAAACTGCAACACCATGTTCTTCATCTGTTCATCTGTATATCTTAACCCCTTGGCGACACAGGACGGACTAGGTCCGTCCTGTGTGCCGAGGCGTTAGTGACACAGGATGGACCTAGTCCGTCCTGTGTCAAAACGAGCACTGAAAGCGGAGTTTTTCCGCTTTCAGTGCTCATGCCGCATTGTAACGTGTGGAAGCATCGTACAATGCTAAAAAAAAATGCCCGTCGGCATTTCGATCGCTCCGGAGAGCGATCGAAATGCCGGTTTTAAAGGCACAGCGCCTTTAAAATGACGGGTATTAAAAAACGAGCATAGGAAGCGAATTTATTCGCTTCCTATGCTCAGTAAGTGTTCCTGATTGCCTCGCAAGTCGAGGCAATCAGTAACACACAAAAAAATGCACGATCTTGGTCACTGTGACCAAGATGGCGCTGCCCTTCTAAGGGCAAGAGCACAGGAGGCAGGAAGTACTGTCACACGATTGCCTCTTCACATGACTGCCAAGCACACAGACAAGCAGTGGGGATGCTCTGCTGAGCATCCCCACTGACTGGTCAAATCAATATTAACCCTATATTGATCTGACCAGTTATGATCTGCCTCCCTCTCCTCACATTTTTTTTAGTGAGGGTGAGAGACAGATTAAAGTTCTAAAAGTAAGTAAAAGTTAAAAAAAAACAATAAATACACAACACACAAATAATAAAACAATAAAAAAAATTTATTAAAGCAATTCCCTGCGTTTAACCCCTTCCCTGCCACTGATCTTGCATAAGCAGTGATCGTGCACATCAGTGCATTTATTTTTGCTGTTTGTGCATTTTTTAGGGGTTAATTTTTTTTGTACTGTAATTTATTACAGTACTAAAAAGGCTCTTCTAAGAGTTATTAACCCCTTCTTTGCCGTCGATCACTGCTTACGCAATGATATTGACGCCAAAGCAATTTTTATCTGTCTGCATATTTTTATTTTATTTATTTTTTTTACACATACCCGCTAGGGGATTACATGTAAAGTAAGCTGCCTGAGCGCATAGCGATCAGTAACAGCGAATTAGTGGCAAAAGGCGGTTTGGTGATTTCTCAATTAAGCTCACCATTCGCCCTGGTCAGATCAAAATTGGTTGGATCAATATTTACAAATATTGATCTCCCTCCCTCTCCTCACTTACATTTTTGTGACGGAAAGAGACAGATCAGTATTAGTGATATAAAATAACATTTTATAAAATTGGCAGGTTTTATGAAAGTCTTTCACTGTGTATTAACCCCTTCCCTGCCATTCATCACTGTGTAAGCAGTAATCTTGCACAGCAACAGTATGTTTTGCTGTCTGCAAAGTTTTATGGATTAATTTCTTTGTACTGTAATGTATTACAGTACTAGATAGGCTCTATTAAGAGCTATTAACCCCTTCTTTGCTCGAGATCACTGCTTACGCACTGATTCTGAGGCCGCGGACTCAGGTTTCGATTTTGACCCTATTCAGCTTTCTGATACATCATCTAGCGATGTATCGGTGGCTGCTGAGCCCTTGCCACAAGTAGTGATGGGGGTCTACCGATAAAAAAATATATGGTTTGGTGGGGGTAAATTACATTGGCTGGCTTCAAAGATATATCCCATAAAGGACACGGACGCAGGTTGACTACATGTCAAAATTCCAAGTTGGAATTTTGAGATGCGCATCTCACAAATGTTGCCTTCTAGCCAAAAACAAACCAACAAACCTATGCATGGGTGCTATCCCTGTACTCGGGAGATGTTGCTGAACACATAATGGGTTGTTGTTTGGCAGTGACATATACCAGAATCTGTGAATTCATGCCTGAAGTACAATGGATGTGGAAAAAAAACTCCCAAAAAAATACTACCACAAACTTTTACAAAGGCTGGTGGTAGAATTAGTACCTATACAGTATTAAAATACCACCATTTGAAATACCTTAGGATGTCTATTTTCCAAAAATATATGGTTTGATGGGGTAAAATTCATTGGACGGCTTCAAAAATGTTCCAAATGGAACATGGGCGCAGGCTGACTACATGTCAAAATTCCAGGTTGGAATTGCGCACCCCCTAAATGTGGAATTTTAGACCCAATACAAACCAACAAACCTATGCATGGGGGGTATCCCTGTACTCAGGAGATGTTGCTGAACACATATTGAGGTGTTGGTTGGCAGTGGCAAATACCAGAATCTGAAAATTCCTGCCTGAACTACAATGTGTGTGGGGAAAAAATGACATCCCAACCCTTTGACATAGGTTGGTGGTAGAATTAGCACTTGGAAAGTGTTAAAATACCACAATTTTAAATACCCTAGGATGTCTAGTTTTCCAAAATATATGGTTTTATGGGGTAAAATACTTTGACAGGCTTCAAAAGTGTCCCAAATGGAACATGGGCGCAGGCTGACTACATGTCAAAATTCCAAGTTGGAAATGCACCCCCCCTAAACGTGGCCTTATAGCCCCCAAATAATCTAACTAACCAACACATGGGTGGTATCCCTGTACTCAGGAGATGTTGCTGAACACATATTGTGGTGTTGTTTGGCACTGACATATAACAGGATCTGTGAATTCATGCCCGATGTACAATGAATGTGAAAAACAAATTACTATCCATAACATTGACATAGGCTGGTGGTAGAATTAGTGCATGAAAAGTGTTAAAATACTACCATTTGAAATACCCTAGGGTGTCTAGTTTTCAAAAATATATGGTTTTGTCGGATAGAATACACTTTTTGGCTTCAAAAATGTCCCAAATGGGACATGGTCCAGGTTTTCTGCACGTCAGAATTCCAAGTTGGAAAACCAAAAAGCGCACCTCTCAAATGTGGCCTTTTAACCCTCAAATAACCTAACCAACCTATACATGGGGGGGTATGCCTGTACTCAGGAGATGTTGCTGAACACATATTGAGGTGTTGTTTGGCACTGACATATAACAGGATCTGTGAATTCATGCCCAAAGTACAATGTATGTGAAAAAAAAATTACTACCCAAAACATTGACATAGGCTGGTAGTATAATTAGTGCATGGAAAGTGTTAAAATACTACCATTTGAAATACCCTAGGGTGTCTAGTTTAAAAAAATATATGGTTTTGTGGGGTAGAATACACTTTCTGGCTTCAAAAATGTCCCAAATGGGACATGGGCACAAGTTTTCTGCATGTCAGAATTCCAAGTTGGAAAACCAAAATGTGCACCCCCTAAATGTGGCCTTTTAGCCCCAAAACAAACCAACAAACCAATGCATGGGTGGTATCTCTGTACTCAGGAGATGTTGCTGAACACATATTGAGGTGTTATTTGGAAATACCCCTTCACATTTTAAGGTAATGTTTACCTAAATTGCAATATATGTGAAAAATTAAAAAAAAAGATTTTTTGCTGCAAACTTTGGCATAGATTGGTGGTAAAATGGCTACATGAAATGTGTCAAAATACCCCAAGTTAAATGCCCTGAGTGGTCTAGTTTTCAAAAATATGTACATGTTGGGGGTCATTCATGGATTTAGTACAGAAATCAGTGTTACAATGTCACTATCGCTAATTTTGAAAGAAAGGGTTTTAAAATAGCTTTGCACCACTTATAGTTCTGGCCCTGTAACATGAATAAAAAAGCACAAAAACATAAAAACATGGGCTATTTCTGAACTCAGGACATATATTAGAAACTTTTTAGCAGTGTTTTTTTGTTGTCTCTTGTACATGAGTATACGATTTTTCAAATAAAAGTCATAAAAAAATTATTTTTTCAATTTTTTTGCCATATTTTATTATTTTTTTTATATCAAATTATATGCTATTATCAAAATAATGGTATCAAAAGAAAGCCCTTCTTATAACGATAAAAACGATATATAGTTTGTGCGTGTACTCTAAATGAGACAGAAATAAATTACAGCAAAACACAAACACCTCAGAAATGTTAAAACAGCCCATGTCACCAAGCGTCGGACAAGCCAAAAAAGTCATGTCACTAAGGGGTTAAGGGGTCACTAAAGGGTATACTCCACGAGAGAAACTGTAGTGATTTGAGACAGGAATTTCAAACTTAAGTACAAAGTAGCCTTAATAAAATTTACTGGCCCTTTAAAGCCAACAAATAACGGTTGAAACTGTCAACGGTGAATATAATATAAACCTCAGGTTTTTAATTTTTTTTATTTAATATGCAACAAATCAAATATTTTGTATACACTTTAATTAATATTAATTTAATCACACTTTTGGGTTTACATGTACACCACTAAAATTTGACTTTCTATGTTTCTATCTGTTTGATTTCAACAAAATTATGTCCATAAGCTTCTATATCTGAATTTCCCAACCACTTAGAGCCAAATTTCAACAGCTCAATAGCACAGGTAAGGGATGAAATTCGAAAATGTCGACTCTTTCAACCGAATTCTCCAACCTTATACTAAGTGAGGCCATTTTCGTGCATTGCTGCTTTCAATTCACCATTCAATTTGTATAAATTAACATTTCACCTATGTTCATTCAATACATAGTATAAGGTTGGTGAATTCGAATGAAAGAGAGGAATTTCAACAGCTCAATAGCATAAGGTAGAGCATGAAATTCAAATGAATTTCGGATTAATTAGACTCTCTCCAATAGGTGAATTATTTTCCATTAGTATGAAGGAATATAACGAAATGAAAATAATGAATGAATTTCGTCTGAAACCTATGCAGCAATAGACGAAATTAGTTTTGGACGAAATAACATTTTCGTCCAAATAGACGAAAACGAAATGAAAATTTTTGTTTTGCCCATCTCTAATGTGTAATGAAGAAGTAATCTAGTCGAGTGTATTTTTTGTGGGGGTGGGAATCTAATGTATAGTCGTTGGTGGTAGGATGAAGTAATTTCCAGGTATCTAGTAGCTGGAGCTTGTGAAGTGCTTTTTTTACCTTTTTAGTCTTGTGAAACATGATAGAGGATGCCCCGGTTGAGGAGTCCAGAGCAGGGTGCACCGTAAGGTTGAGGTCTCCTCCAAACACAGTAACCCCTTCTGTGAAACCTCGTAGTTCAAGTATGGAACATAGAAATAAATGTTGGTTAATATTTGGTGCATCCATATTGGCAATCGTTATCTTTTCTCAACCTAGGGATCCCTTGAGGAACACTGAAGTCTATCGCTGTCTTTTCGACCACCAGCGGAAGGGATCTAGCCAGGAAAATTGCCACACCCTTGGTTTTCTGGAATGGGGAGTACAAGTAAAAAACCCTATCATAGATGTGGTCTTTGAAGGTGGGGACTTTTTTCTACAGAAATGGGTCTCCTGGACCAAGGCTATGTCAACTCTCCGTGCCTTAAGGTCTCTAAAAAATCTGGTGCGTTTGTTTGGTAGGTTTAGGCCTTTAGTGTTTATGGATAAAATATTCAATGTGAGCGAATTAGACATAGGTGGTAGTTATCGGACACTCACTCAGGATAGGATGTAGTGCCTCTTGCGTAATGTTCAGGGGTATATGCGTCTTATACGTGACCCAATAAAATTGGGTGTAAGGTTCTGAATGGGTGAAGAAAGAAAAATAGTCACCCACACAGATGACTTGGTATTATCTTATGTGTCTAGATCACGTAGCCTCTTCAGCTAATGCTTGGGAGGACATGGTCTTATACACAGTGACACAATGCTATTTTAAGGGTAAGGCAGGTCACCCAGGCAGGGTGGCTCGTACTGGCTGGGCACCAAAAAATGAATAAAAATATGCGAAGATAATGTCACTCTATGTAGGTACTGGGTTTATGGGGAGAAAGAGTGTTGCTCAGGTTGGGGTAGGGGAGAGTACTTATCTCTTGTGAGACAACGTTTCAGCCACCTCGGTCTTCTGGTGTGCCTAGGTTTCCACACTCCGGTTCTCGGTCTCGTGCCAGCAATCGGTGTCTTCTCTTTCTTTGCTCCGCAGTCTGCAAGGGTTGTTCATTATGGAGGAGAGATGCAGAGGCGGCTCTCTAATTAGGCTAGTTAGGCAGCCGCCTAAGGCCTCGCACTCACGGGCGCCTCGCGGCTGCCTAACTCACCTTATTGCCTTGATGTAACATGGAGCTTAACGCTGCCGTTAAGCTCCCTGTTACACTAACCTGGGACGTTTCCTCCGTGCATCTTCTCTCCTGCACGGAGGAAGGAAGCTCCGATCGCGTATTTTTTTTTTTTTTTAAACTTTATTGAACCCGCGCAGCTTCAATAAAGTTTAAAAAAAAAAAAAAACGCGACCGGAACTTCCTTCCTCCGTGCAGGAGAGAAGATGCACGGAGGAAACAATGGAGAGCAGCATGGAGGTAAGTACTAGGGAAGGGGGGAGGAGGGTGGCACAAACGAGCAAAGCCTGGCATAATGAGTGGCTAAATATTGGCACAGTGTGGGGCAAAATCCTGGCATAATGAGGTGAGGGGCAAAATCCTGGCATAGTGAGAGGCTAAATCCTGGCATTGTGAGGGGCAAAATTCTGGCATAGTGAGAGGCTAAATCCTGGCATTGTGAGGGGCAAAATAGTGGCATTATGAGGGGCAATATCCTGGCATACAGTGGCAAAATCCTGGCATATTGAGAGGCAAAATTCTAGGATTTGTGAGGGGCAAAATTGTGGCATAATGAGGGGCAAAATCCTGTCACAGAGTGGCAAAATCCTGGCATATTAAGGGGCAAAATCCTGGCATATTGAGGGGCAAAATCCTGGCATAGAGTGGCAAAATCCTGGCATAGTGAGGGGCAAAATCCTGGCATATTGAATGGCTAAATCACAGTGCATCCGGTGCTGTGAGGAAGAACAAAGTGCCAATCTTCTAGCACAACGTGGTCTGTGAGACCACTTTCAACATTGAGCACCTTTCCTTCTGGCTGAGTGTTTCTGTTAGTGTGTGATTGTGTGCTTTCTGAGTGTGTCTGTGAGTCAGTGTGTGCTGGCTGAGTGTATCTGTGAGTGTGTGCTGGCTGAGTGTGATTGTGTGCTCACTGAGTGTGTCTATGAATGACTGTGTGATATGTGTTAGTGTTCACATTTAGGACACAGCAATAACAATGTGAGTTAGTCAGCCGCACACAATTTTATCTATACCAAATGTTTATAGATGTTTGTAGAATAATTATGAGACAAAAAAAATTCTAGGAGCTGTTCATTTCTAGAAGCTGGGATTTGAGTCTGATCTTGAAATATGCTATTTCTACAGTTCATTTTTATTATCACTTGCATATATTTTATTTAATAATGTGTGTCCGTGAGGGCCTCATGTTCGACTTTTGCCTAAGGCCTCACAAAGTCTAGAGCCTCCTCTGGAGAGATGTTTTCCACATGAGTATGCAGCCCACTCTGCAAGGTCCGGGGGGGTAATATCCAGCGCTGCACATAAGGATACTAGGTCTTCATATGAAGAAAGAGTGTGCATCTTGGTGTTCTTTCAGGCAATCAGGGTCGTGATTGCCACCGGGCCTGCCGTTGTTGGCGACCCCAGGGACCTCTTTTCTGTCCCCCTGCAATGTAGTGCACTGGATATGATTTGATTTCACATCCGGCGCGGTGTTCAAGCCCTCACGCAGCCCTGTTTGTTTCTGGCTGCATGTAGGGCAGAGGCACCTACATGGCGTGCCTTCATCAGGCACACAGAGCTGATAGTAGCGTGAAGGTGTGCATGCTCCACCCCATCGCGCTCTGATACACCGGCATGTCCAGCTGCAGGGATTGGAGGCAGACGGTGTGCCTCAACCATCCCCCTCCCTGCAAATAAAAAGCAAAGGAGCAGGGAGGGGGATGGTTCAGACACCATAACTGGTGAAAGAAAATAAATCTCTGTGTGTGTAAGGGTGTCTGGGTGTGCGTGTGTGTGTAAAGGTGTCTGGGTGTGTGTGGAAGGGTTTCTGTCTGTGTAAAGGTATCTGTGTATAAGGGTTTCTGTCTGTGTGTAAAGGTATCTGTGTGTAAGGGTTTCTGTCTGTGTGTAACTGTACCTGTGTGTGTGTAAGGGTATTGTGCGTGTGTGTAAGGGTATCTGTGTGTGTGTAAGAGTGTCTGTCTGTGTGTAAGAGTGTCTGTCTGTGTTTAAGGGTGCCTGTCTATGTGTAAGGGTGTCTCTCTCTGTGTGTGTAAGGGTATCTGTGAATAAGGGTGCATTTAACTGCCACTCCGCCCCCTTGGAAGCTGTCCTGTGACACCCAGTGCTCAAAAAAAGCAGGGGGAAGTGCTTTCACCCCCTATAGGCTATACCTGCCATCTTTGTTCTTTGTGGCCTGAGCCTGGCTCATCCTTGCGGGACCACGTGCAATGGTTCCTTGGAGTTTGTGATGGCTGCTAGTCCTGGGGCCCGTGGCCAGACCCAGAAAGCCCATACAGTTACTTTAAGGTATTTTCCCTATTTGGATTTTTTTCAGCTATTTTAGTGGTCTTTATTTCGTATGTTTTATGTATCTATATATTTTGATGCTCTGTTGGTAATGCATTTTATATTTATGCCAGAGAACATATGTTTATGTCATTGTATTTTTCGTATTTTTGTATATATTTATATGTATTAAATTATTTTATGCACATTTAAATTGTCTATATTTAATTTCAAGACAGCATGCTTGTGTGTGTGTGAGAGACAGCATTTATATTTGTGTGAGACAGCGTGCTTGTTATGTGTGTCCATGTGAGACAGCGTGCTTGTTATGTGTGTCCGTGTGAGACAATGGGCATGTTATTTGTGTCCGTGTGAGACACCGTGCTTGTTATGTGTGTCTGTGTGAGACGGCGTGCCTGTTATGCATGTCCGTGTAACACAGCGTGCTTGATATGCGTGTCTGTGTGAGATGGCGTGCTTGTTATGTGTGTGTGTATGAGACAGCATGCTTGTTATGTGTGTCCATGTGAAACATGGTGAGTGTGTTTGAGAGAGACAGTGTGTGAGACAGCGTGTGTATGTGTGTCTGTGTGTGTCTGTGTGAGCCAGCATGTATTTCTGTGTGAGATGATAAGTGTATGTGTGTGTGTGTGTGTCTGTGTGTGTAAGCTAAGTAATTACAAACCTATGTTTTATTTACTTGAGTTTTTTCCCTTCTATTAATATTAAGTAGTATATCTGATAATATATACTTTGAAAATAATTCTGATAAATTATATAATCTGTTAAACAATTTGAAAATTGACACATAGACACAATGTAATATTTAGAAGATAAATTTATAACCTAATAATTCTAAATAAAGTTATATAGTATAACAAACAGTGTGTCTGTCTGTGTGTGTGAGACATTGTGTGTGTGTTTGTGTGAGTGTAGACACTGTGGAGTCTATTCACTAAAAGGTGAGTTGAGGTGAGATGAACATTTGATCTCAGCATTTTAACTATACATTGTGCTGGGAAAAAATCTAGCAAGTTTCCGCCGCTAAGCAAACTCCCTAGAATTGATATATTCTTGCATATTGTTTAGCTAAATTGGTGAGATCAAATATTCATCAACTCACCAGCAACTCGCCTTTTAGTGAATAAACCCTGTGTGTGTGTCTGTGTGAGACACTGTGGGTGTATGTCTTCTCAATGACATGAAATACAAAATGTATGCATTTACTGATCATTGGCATGATATACAACGCTTATGCTTTTTGGCAAATAAAAAGTTACAACCCACTTATCTCAAAGTAGAATTAGAAGAGGCCTATGTAATATAGTACTAATGTTACTGAACCCTTCAGAGGCATAAATAGAAACTGCTGGACCCGTTATTACACACCCCAATCATTTATATATGTATATTGGTATAAAGCTACTGGTCATTGGCATCATATACAGAGGCTTAACAAGAAACCACCGGGCCCCGGTGCATTGCCCTGGGGCCCCCTGACCACACCATGCAACGCCACCCCAGAAATGCCACTTACATGCCTCCCAACTGTGCCGCTTTGTGCCTGGCCTTGTCTTATATCTAGGATAGCCTTATACCTATCCCATGCATGCTTAAACTCCTTCACTGTATTAACCTTTACCACTTCTGCTGGAAGACTATTCCAAACATCCACTACCCTTTCAGTAACGTAATAATACTTTTATTAGTCACTAGCCTTGTCTTAAATATAGGCTAGCCTTATACCTACCATGGACGCTTAAACTCCTTCACTGTATTAACCTCTACCACTTCTGCTGGCAAACTATTCCATGCATCCACTACCTTCTCTGTAAAGTAATACTGTCATTAGTCCCTGACCTTATCTTATATCTAGGGTAGCTTTATGCCTATCCCATGCATGCGTCAACTCCTTCACTGTGTTTACCTCTACCACTTCTGCTGGAAGGTTATTCCATGCATCCACTACCCTCTCAGTAAAATAATACTAAGTTTCAGACCTCCACTGTATTAACCTCTACCATTTTTGCTGGAAGGCTATTCCATGCATCCACTACTCTCTCAGAAAGTAATACTTCCATTAATCCCTGGCCTCATCTTATACCTAGAATAGCCTTATGTTTATACTCCTTCACTGTATTAACCTCTACCACTTCTACTGAAAGGCTATCCCATGCATCCACTACCATCTCAGTAAAGTAATATTTTCATTAGTCCCTGGCCTTATCTTATATCAAGGATAGCCTTATGCTTATCCTATGTATGCTTAAACTCCTTCATATATTAACCTCTCATCCACCACCCTCTCAGTAAAGTAATATTACTTTTCTGACCACAAAAAAACATTAAAATATTTCCAGCCTTTTCAAAAGCTTGAGGTGGATCCCAAATATATGTATATAGCTGCATGGATACTTATATGAACTTTTTAATATTATATTCAACTATTTTCATATGTAACAAAAATTTTATTGAAAAATTGTTAATTTCTTATTTTTATTACGTTCCTCTGTACCCACTTTGTACCTAAAGGTCTTAACACAGCACTATACAGTACGCACAGCACTTGGCTTGTATTTATATTGCACCCACACAATTTGGCATTTCGCAGTGTACATTTGCCCGCCAGAACACACCACAGTGTCACTTTGTCCCACTGAACTGCCCCTGCAGAACATTCCACAGTGTCACTTCCCCCCATAGTACGTTATTTTTGCCCCTGGAGTGATGGACCCGGTTGCAGCTGCAACCCCTGCACCAATGGTAGGAACGCCACTGATCTTATACATCATTTATGTTTTATTTCTCATTGCTTATATTATACCTATGATATATATATATTTATTGCTCATATAAATCATGGATAAAAATGCATTTATTGCTATTTTATATATATACACCAGGGCTTTAACTGAGTTTTAGGAGCCAGCAAAAAATCCAGGAGCCAGAAAATGGAACCTACACAGAATCACACAAACATACACAAACTTTTACATGGTGTCATGCACACAGTCAGTCACAAACATACACACACATTCACAGATCAAATATGCAGTCAGTCACATACGCATACATACATCCTGACATACATACATACATACATACATACAGTCAGTCAGTCACAGAGAGGCATACATACATACATATAGTCACAGAGAGACATACATACATACATATTTTCAGACAGTCACAGAGAGACATACATACAGTCAGTCACAGAAAGACATACATACACATATACAGTCAGTCACAGAGAGCAGTGGCGTCCCGAGGGGGGTGAGGGGTGCGGATATGGCACAATATTACAGGCAATTGAATGGCACAATATTACAGGAATTTGAATGGCACAATAATACAGGCATTTGAATGGCATAATATTACAGGCAATTGAATGGCACAATATTACAGGCATTTGAATGGCACAATATTACAGGCAATGGAATGGCACAATATTAGAGGCAATTGAATGGCACAATATTATAGGCATCTGAATGGCACAATATTACAGGCAATTGAATGGCACAATGTTATAGGCATTTGAATGGCACAATTATACAAGCATCTGAATGGCACAATATTACAGGCATTTGAATGGCACAATATTACAGGCAACTGAATGGCACAATGTTATAGGCATTTGAATGGCACAATTATCCAAGCATCTGAATGGCATAATATTACAGGCATTTGAATGGCACAATTATACAAACATCTGAATGGCACAGTATTACTGGCATTTGAATGGCACAAGATTACAGGCATCTGAATGGCACAATAATACAGGCATCTGGATGGCACAATATTACAGGGATTTGAATAGCACAATATTACAGGCACTTGAATGGCACAATATTACTGGCATCTTGATGGGCAAATTGGCTGGGGCATCTTAATGGCACAATATTACTGGCATCTTAAGAGAGACATACATACAGTCAGTCACAGAAAGACATACATACACATATACAGTCAGTCACAGAGAGCAGTGGCGTCCCGAGGGGGGTGAGGGGTGCGGATATGGCACAATATTACAGGCAATTGAATGGCACAATATTACAG
Source organism: Pelodytes ibericus (assembly GCA_036172795.1). Classification (NCBI taxonomy): domain Eukaryota; kingdom Metazoa; phylum Chordata; class Amphibia; order Anura; family Pelodytidae; genus Pelodytes; species Pelodytes ibericus. The sequence continues at coordinate 30,047,272 of CM069860.1, forward strand.
GAATTTGAATGGCACAATAATACAGGCATTTGAATGGCATAATATTACAGGCAATTGAATGGCACAATATTACAGGCATTTGAATGGCACAATATTACAGGCAATGGAATGGCACAATATTAGAGGCAATTGAATGGCACAATATTATAGGCATCTGAATGGCACAATATTACAGGCAATTGAATGGCACAATGTTATAGGCATTTGAATGGCACAATTATACAAGCATCTGAATGGCACAATATTACAGGCATTTGAATGGCACAATATTACAGGCAACTGAATGGCACAATGTTATAGGCATTTGAATGGCACAATTATCCAAGCATCTGAATGGCATAATATTACAGGCATTTGAATGGCACAATTATACAAACATCTGAATGGCACAGTATTACTGGCATTTGAATGGCACAAGATTACAGGCATCTGAATGGCACAATAATACAGGCATCTGGATGGCACAATATTACAGGGATTTGAATAGCACAATATTACAGGCACTTGAATGGCACAATATTACTGGCATCTTGATGGGCAAATTGGCTGGGGCATCTTAATGGCACAATATTACTGGCATCTTAATGGCACAATCTTACTGGCATATTAGGCAAATTGTCTGGCTTATTAACAGCAAAATAATACTGACATATTATTATTGTGTGTGACATAATTTGTGGGGCTCCTGTATGTGGCATATTTAATCTGACTGGCATTACTAAGGAATCTGTTTGTCATGGTATTGGAGGAAATCCAGGGGGGAGTGACACCATGAGTTACCGCACTTGGTGACACCAACCCTAGCGACACCTCTGACAGAGAGACATACATACATTCATACAGTCAGTCAGTCACAGAGAGACACATACAGTCAGTCACAGACAGGCACACACATACAGACACACACATACAGTCAGTCAAAGACAGACACACACATACAGTCAGTCACAGACAGACACACACATAAGTCAGTTACTTTTTTATACTATAAATCTTTATTTGGATGTATTAGGTTATAAAACTCTCTTCTAAATATGACTTTGTACAGACAGACGCACACATACAGACACACATACATTCAGTAGTATACAGACACACACACACACAATCGGTAGCATACAGACACACACATACATACAGTCAGTAACATACAGATATACACATATGGTCAGTAACATACAGACACACATACATTCAGTAACATACAGACATACACACATACAGTCAGTAACATACAGACACACATACAGTCAGTAACATACAGACAGACACACACATAGCCAGTCACAGACAGACAGACACACATACAGCCAGTCACAGACAGAGACACACATACAGCTAGTCACACACACACACACACCCACACACAATCCAGACGTTTTTGTTCTTGTTTAAGATGAAAAAAGAACATCTATCAATATGTGCCCCCTCTTGCTGCCATACCTCATTCCAGTCTGGTCTGTGCCGCTCACACAGTCACAGACCATCTTTGTTTCTAGTCCTGAGCACACACGGCACTTGGACACAATAGTGTGGTCCACATGGCGACATACCAGGAAGTAGGTGCACATACTTCCCCCTCTTGCTCCACTGGATAAAACAAAAAATGATCCCAGCAGTGAGGGCACCATGTGGGGACAATAATACCCGGGTGCCAGGTCTAATTTTGTGGTGCCCGGGATTTGTTGTACCCTGATATATATCCAAATATACTTATTGTTAATTGGCATCACATATATTCATCTGTATGCCTGCCTAAGCATTTACTCCACTTCTATCAAATGTGCCCCGGGCTGCAGCCCCAGGTCTTTTGGAGACCTAACTCCCCTGCTATGTGGTATATTTACTAAAAGGTGAGTTGAGGAGTTTGTTTAGTGGGGAAACTCAGATGAAATTAGTTTATTATTTTCGTTTCGTTATATTCCTTTGTACGAATGGGAAATAATTCACCTGTTGGAGAATTTGTTTGAAAGAGTCGAATTTCATCCTAATTTCATCCTAATTTAATTTGAATTTCATCCTAATTTCATTCGAATTTCATCCTAATTTCATTCGAATTTCATTCGAATTTCATCCTAATTTCATTCGAATTTCATTTATCCCCTACCTTATGCTATTGAACTGTTGAAATTCAAATTCACCCGAATTCCCCAACCTTATACTATGTATTGAATGAACATAGGTGAAATGTTCATTCATACAAATTGAATAGTGAAATGAATGCAGCAATGGGCGAAAATGGAGAAAACACATAAACGGGCTGCTCAGAATTTTGAAAACTTAAAATAATATTTATTAAGTGAAAAATACCCGAAAAGATAAAAAATAGATCCACAGTGCAGAAAAAAACAGCCCTAGATATGGCAAACAAGTAGCCTGACGCATTTCGTACTGCTTCGGTACTTAGGCATACTGATACCTGGAGCACCCTCCCATATATATTGCCATGATTTAACCCCTTCGCGACCGATGACGGTCCTGGACCGTCATAGGGAAATCTCCCTTCGTGACCGATGACGGTCCAGGACCGTCATGCAGGTCTGATCGCGGTATGCACGCTGGCATACCGCGATCGCGCTACAAACGACATGGCTAAGTGTCTCGATACCGAGACACTTCAGCCATGTCGGTTGAGGACCCCCCCGGAAACATCTGGGCACTGTGACAGCCAATCACAGCGCCCAGATGTTAATAGCTGTCAAAGCAGGTGCCTGCTTTGACAGCTATAGTCTCTCCCTGCTCCACGGTGATCGTGGGGCAGAGAGAGACTAAATACAGTGTGTGAAGTCTCCCCCTGGTCCCCCCCAGTAACAACCAGCCCCCCAAAGGATTTTTTTTTCTTCCTATTGTGCTAATCCTAACTCTTGGGTTAGGGTTAGAGTTCATCAAAACCCTAATCCTAGAGTTAGAATTAGGGTTTGTACTAACCCTAACCAAAGGGTTAAGGTTAGAGTTAAATAAAAATAAAAAAAATGTAAAAAAATAAAAATGTAAATAAATAAAAAAATTAAAAATAATAATAATAAATTGTATAAAAATAAGAAGTTATTCCGTAGAGGACCAATGACATGTTATGTCTGTCTGTGGTCCTCTAGGGATATTTTATTTAAAAAAAAAAGACTGCTAGTGCAAAGCACTGGCCCCCAGCAGTAGATAGGGGCCCGCAGCAGCTGGATATTTGATCCATGCAGCCGCAGGATAGCAAGGATAGCAAAAATCGGTGCTTCCTACTATAGACTACATTTCCTATTCTGCTACGGTAGCTTTTGGCTGGCTGAGCATGATAGGAAATGTAGTCACAAGTATTACATGATAAATACACGTTTTAAAGCTGGAATAACCATATCCTAAATTTTGCCCTGTACCTGCCACATAAACCTAGCACACCTATACATGTGGGGTACCGCAATACTCAGGGGAAGTTGCTGAACATATATTGGGGTTTTGTTTGGCAATAAAATAGAACAGCCCCTTTAAATTCATACCTAAGTTTCAAAGTGTGTGGAAATAAAACACACACAAAATTACCTACGCCAAAACTTGTCAAAGATTGGTGGTAAAATGACAGAGTGAAAAGTGTCAAATTACCCCAAGTTGAATGCCCTGGGATGTCTACTTTATAAAAAAGTGTACATGTGGGGGGTTATTCAGTGATTTATATCAGATATCGGTGTTACAGTGTCACTAACACTAATTTTAAAAAAAATGGTTTTGAAACAGCTAAATGCTACTTGTATTTATTAACCTAAAACATGCAAAAAAAAAAAAAAAACATATAAACATTGGGTATTTCTGAACTCAGGACCTATAGTCGAATCTATTTAGCATGTTTTTTCATTAGCTTTTGAAGCATAGTAAAATAATTTACAAAGAAAAGTCAGGAAAAGTGTTTATTTTTTTTAATTTTAACCATATTTTACTATTTTTTACACAATACAATAAATGATATGAACAAAATAATGTCATGAAAAGAAAGCCCTTCTTGTCCTGAAAAAAACAATATATAATATGTGTGGGTACAGCAACTGACAAAGAAGAAAATTAAAGCTAAACACAAACACCTCAGAAGTGTTAAAACAGCCTCGGTCACTTATTCAGTAAATAAGAAAAATTAGACGTAGTAAGTAAATCCATTGTATGCTGATGATAATTGTTTTAATTATCATCAGCATACAATGATAAGGAATTACAACACAGGAAAGAAATACTGGTACCAGGGAGGCGTGTCTAGCTCCCTGACTCTAGTATGCATGCTCTTTGATCATTCTGAACATGGTGGACGCCCCTCCTCACTGACACCAGCTGCAGGTACTATACTAATTACTTTTTAATTGTGTATTTATGTATATATATTGTGTGTTGTACCATGATTCTTCAGACTGGTTTTGACAAAGCGCCAGTTGGTGCGAAACGCGTCAAGCGTGTGACGTTTCTGTTTTGTACCTGTCTCCCTGCTTGATGGTTTTATTTTATTTTTTTTATTTAATAAAGTTACTTTTTGCAAACCAACTATGGATCGATGCTGTCTACCTTCCGGATGACTTCAGCTGGCACTACCTCTGTTTGTTCCTGTTGTCTGCCTGGGGTGTGAGTAGACCCCTTTTCTGTGCTACAGCACCTGGAAGCTAATCTTACTCACTCCACTGTTACTTGGGGCTTAATGAACGTATTCTCCCGAGTGGGGTTCCCCTAGGAGATCATATCGGATAGGGGTACACAGTTCACGGCCGAGGTGACACACCAACTATGGAGAATATGTGGCATTAAGCCTATCGTGAACTCTGCGTACCACCCGCAGTCTAATGGGTTATGTGAAAGGTTTAATGGGACGTTAAAGCAGATGCTCCGTACCTTTGGAGAGGCCCATACGGACTGGGAGCGATTCCTACCCCATCTGCTATTCACCTACAGAGAGGTACCCCAAGAGTCCACGGGCTTTTCTCCCTTTGAACTACTGTTTGGGAGAAGGGTGCGAGGACCTTTAGATTTAATTAGGGAGCACTGGAAGGGGGAAAGTAGTACAGATGAGACACCCATTGTACCATATGTGCTGGAGTTCAGGGACCGCTTGGAGGCACTAACCCAGACCGTACGGACCAACCTCCAGGCGGCCCAACAACGCCAACAATGGTATGATAGGGGAGCCAGAGACCGCAGCTTTCACGTGGGACAGAAAGTTTTGATTTTAAAACCTGTTCGCAATGACAAGCTGCAGGCCATCTGGCAAGGCCCATACCAGGTGGTGGAATGGAGATGTGACACCACCTATGTGATTGGCCACTGCTCAGGGACAGGGAAGAGACGCATATGCTCCATGTGAATATGCTTAAACCCTACCATGAGAGGATAGAGGACGTGGCGGCGATATATGTGCTTCAGCCTTTGAGGATCAGGAGAATCTTCCGCTCCCTGACTTATTAGAGCAGGAAGATCAGGCATAGGCCTCCACAGGTGTTCAGCTGGGGGAGCGGCTAAGTCCTCAGGAGCGTGCCCAGGTACAGGAGTTAATCACGGCTAAGGGAGCCACTTTCTCCAATTTACCAGGGTACACCCCTCTAGCGACTCACCGAGTTCAGACCCCCGGACAGCTACCTATGCGGCAGACCCCATACCGTATCCCGGAAGCGGTCAGGGAACGTATGAGGAAGGAAATTGAGGAAATGCTGCAGCTAGGGGTTATTGAACATTCCTATAGCCCCTGGGCATCGCCGGTAGTGCTGGTACCCAAGAAGGACGGCACAACACGCTTTTGTGTAGACTACCGGAGGCTAAATGACAAAACAGTGTCTGATGCCTACCCAATGCCCCGGATAGACGAGCTGCTAGACAAAATGGCACAAGGCCAGTACCTTACTACAATAGATTTATGCAACGGGTACTGGCAAATTCCACTAGCCGAGGATGGCATCCCCAAGTCGGCATTTGTCACCCCGTTTGGCTTGTATCAGTTTGGCGTCATGCCATTCGGGATGAAAAACGCTCCGGCTACCTTTCAACGGATGGTGGATCGGCTACTGGATGGGTTCCAGGAGTATGCATGTGCATACCTGAATGATATCGCCATCTATAGCCAGACCTGGTCAGACCACCTGCGACATATTGGAGCAGTCATTGACCGTATCGGAGAGGCAGGGTTGACGCTAAAGCCCAGCAAGTGTCACATAGGGATGGCAGAGGTGCAGTACCTGGGGCACCGGGTAGGGAGTGGACAGCAAAAGCCCGAACCAGCAAAAATTGAAGCAGTAGCTAAGTGGCCTACCCCCCGGACAAAAACTCAAGTGCTAGCCTTCCTGGGTACTGCAGGGTACTACCGAAAATTCGTACCCAATTATAGTGCCCTGGCCAAACCACTGACTGACTTGACCCGCAAAAACCTTCCTCGACAGGTCATCTGGGCCCCAGAGTGTGATCAGGCGTTCCAACAACTCAAGACTGCTTTAACCAATGCACCGGTACTTGCTGCTCCTGATCCAACTAAACGATTTCTTGTCCACACAGATGCTTCAATGTTTGGATTGGGAGCAGTGCTGAGCCAAGTTGGAGCAGATGGCAGAGAACATCCTGTAGCTTACTTAAGCCGAAAGTTATTACCCCGTGAAGTGAGCTATGCCGCCATTGAGAAAGAATGCCTGGCCGTGGTGTGGGCCCTCAAAAAGTTGCAGCCTTATTTATATGGACAACCTTTTTCCCTACTCACAGATCACAACCCGTTGGTGTGGCTGAACCGTGTGGCAGGGGACAATGCCAGGCTGCTGCGCTCCGTTGGGATCAGACTGTGTATGCCGGCTTGGTTCTGGGGGAGCATTGTGGCAAACCTAGCCACTTTAGGTCATATTGCAGAACATTTAAATATTGTCTGAAATAGCTGTGTTAACCTGGTGTAAAAATGTATTTGTGTGTTTTAGAATAGAGAGCATGCATAGGCTCACAGCCGAAAGCCGCTAGCATGCATATGGTAGTTTCACAAAGTGTACGCTCAGACCCCAGCTATCTACCGAACGGTCATTTATTGTAATCCCACGAATAATGTCAAAGTTATATATTTTTATGTTAAAACCCGGTTCTGGTGTACGGAGGGATTATCCACTTAACAGGATATTCTAGTGGGAGTATCCCTCCCGTACAGCAGTGCATGGTGGGAGAAATGTCCTGTAGTTTCAGTTTCCCATGTAGTCCACTACTGTATAGCCCCTGGAAGGGGATTAAGGAAACCCCTTGCATGGGGAATTGCATAAATTCTGGAGCTGTGAATAAACTGGTCAGTTGACTCCCAGAACTGTGTTTCGTCCAGTTACTGGGAGATTTGGGATATTGCCTTACTTTCCAGTGATTTACTTGGATTACCTTATTTTACCAGCGGAGATATTGGGATTTAATATTGCAGCTCCGCTACACCAGCTACAACAACAAGTGCAACAATTACAGTCCGGTCCAATGAACGCATAAGCTGCTGCTTTACCTCCCCCGCATCCTACTACATAAGGAGCCACCGCTTTAGAACTCCCTGAGAAATTTTCGGGAGATAGGAAGAAATTCCAGACTTTTATCACTTCCTGCCAGATTTTGTTTAATATAAGGCCTCGGATATATGCTCCAGATTACGTCCGGGGTACACACCGTGATTTCCCTATTAACCGAGGAACCTCAGTTGGGGCATACCATCTGTTGCATATCAACAGCCCATTACTGGAGACATGGGTATCCTTCCACCAAACCTTAGACTATCTGTATGATGACCCATTTTGGATTTCCTCAGCAACCAACACCTTCCGTTCTCTCAAACAAGGGCGACGACCCATGGAAGAATACATCACGGAGTTCCGAAGAGTCACACTAGAGACAACTTGGAATGAGACAGTGCTACTTGATCAATTCCACCTAGGCCTCTCAGATGCTCTCAAGGATGAACTGGCATGAGTGGGTCTTCCTCCTTCTCTGGACGAAGAGCCTATGCAGATTGGATTGATAAGGGGAACCCTATCAGCAGAAGAGAAGACCAGGTGACGTACTCACAATTTATGCATGTACTGTGGCAAACCAAGGCATGTGTACAAAGACTGCTGAGCCCGTCACTGTTCTCCCCATGGTAAGCTGGTGCCTACCAATAGCACTATCTGCTATGGTTGATTCGGGGGCCAGTGGATGCTTTTTGGATGTGGAGTTAGCCAAAACCCTCTCTATTGCCACACGCAAAAAGCCATCGCCCATACAGATTCAACTGGTGGATGGGAGTCCTCTCAAGACAAATACTCACCAGACCATACCATTGATTGTTACCATTGGAGAACACCATCAAGAATTGTTACACTGCGATATTGTTCCTGCTCCGTTTTTTTCTGTCATTTTGGGGCTCCCCCTGGCTACAAACTCATAATCCCATCATTAATTGGGAGACCAGAACTTTCAGTTTCTCCTCCAAACACTGCACTGAGAGTTGTCTCCAGCTCTATGCCTGACCATGGAACCTAAATCCCTGTTTCCACTCCCAGCAGTTTACCAACAGTTCCAGGATGTCTTCGAAAAGAAAAGAGCTGATACCCTACCTCCTCATCACACTTATGATTGCTCCTTGAATTATTACCTAGTGCTCCCATACCTTTTGGAAGAATATATCCATTAGCAGAGCCTGAACTTACGTCATTAAAATAATATTTTGAAGAGAATCTCGCTAAAGGTTTTATCAGGCTGTCTACTTCTCCCGCTGGAGCCGGTATTTTTTTTGTTAAAAAGAAAGATGGTATTCTACGATCATGTATAGGCTACAGAGAACTGAATAAAATAACCACAAAAAATCCCTCATATCTGAGCTGATGGAGAAATTGCGCACTGCAACAGTGTGTACTAAGATCGACCTTCGAGGGGCTTATAACCTGGTGTGCATTAATGATGGAGATGAGTGGAAGACCGCTTTTAGATCACGCTGTGGCCATTTTTAATACACTGTTATGCCATTCGGTCTATGCAACGCTCCGGCCACATTCCAACACTTCATCAATTACATTTTTCGAGATATTTTGGATTGTTTTGTCATAGTGTATTTGGACGACATCCTTATTTATTCTTCATCCATTCAGCAACACAGAAGACATGTTCAGATCTCTCATCTACAACAACACCAGCGGTATGCTGGAAGCTAGAGAAATGCTTTTTGTGAGACACAGCAAGTAGATTTTTTTGGGTTCATCCTGTCTTCCGACAACATTCAAATGGACCCTAAGAAAGTGGCAGCGATCTTACAATGGCCTATACCCACAGACAGAAAGGCCATTCAACGTTTTATTGGGTTTGCAAACTTCTACCGAAAATTCATAAGAGATTTTTCCAAAGTTATTCAACCCATCACCTCATTGACCTCCAAAACCAGGAGTTTTAAGTGGACAAAGGCTGCGCAAGCTGCATTCGATACCCTAAAGGCCCAGTTCACCTCAGCCCCCATCCTAACCCTTCCAGACCCTTCGGTCGCCTATACATTGGAGGTTGATGCCTCTGACTCGGCGGCAGGAGCCATTCTATCTCAAAGACAAGAACATGATGGACTATTGCACCCTGTAGCATTTTTTTCATGAACATTGAGTGCCCCAGAACATAACTACAATGTTGGTGAACGTGAGTTGTTGGCAATCAAACTTGCCCTCGAGGAATGGCGCCACCTTTTGGAAGGGGCATTATACCCTGTAACAGTGTTTACAGACCACACAAATCTGAAATACCTTAAAACAGCTAAACGGCTCCAACCACATCAGGCCAGATGGGCCCTGTTCTTTATGCGATTCCAGATACACATCACGTATCGCCCCGGGTTAACTTAATGTGAAGGTCGATGCCCTGTCATGAATGACGGAAAAAGACTGTCATACTGTGGATAATTCCGATACCATTTTACAACCTACCCAGTTTTTGGCCGTCACACAGACTGTATGGGATGCACTCAAAAGACATAGTGATCAAGCACAGATCCCTCAAAGCCCACCCCTCACTTTGCAGCACGGACTATACCACTACCGGGACAAAGTATATGTTCCTCTTGAAGTATGTCCCTAAGTCTTACAATTTTTTCATGACACCCCTTCTGCAGGTCACGGGGGGATCCGGCAGACTAAAGAACTAATTCAACGCTCCTTCTGGTGGGCCACATTGCACAGGGATGTAGTTGCTTTTGTTTCCTCGTGTCCCATCTGTGATAGACCCCTCTGTCTTGGAACTATACTTCTATTCAATTGCCTTCGTCTATCTTTCGGTTAATTGCCTGTCCGTACCCTCCGTTCATTTATTTCACAAACTACCGAATAAACTACTGGGTGGAATTGTCTGATTCTGAAAAAGGTATGTTTTAGGGGAATGTGATGCATATTTTGAAAGTTATCAATATTGTTAGTTAGTCACATTCTGTGAGCATATTGCTTTACGTGTAATGTTTAATTCTGTGAGTAGACCACTCTAAAGGTTTATAATGTGTCAGTGACAATCCTGGATAGATTACTCCAACATCCATTGTTCTGTATTAACTGGGTTCATTATGTCTCTTACTGTGTGTTTTGCAATTAGGTCTACTCACTGTATGGTAATTTGGTTGCAGTCTGAAAGTCTAATGTGTTCCTAGCCCCAGTTAGTTGGAGAACTATGTTTAGTTCCACCCCCCCATTGTATACTAATGTCTGTGATGTCATGTTTATGTCTTTTTATAAGTCTGTGTTGTTACACAAATAAAGTAGATCTCTGTTTAACCCTCAACATGGAGCTTGGTCTCGTACCTGGGGGTATGGGATTCGTATGATTTATTCGTGCGGCTGTTTGGTTCGTGAAGGATTTCGTATGGTTCCTGTTCGGCTAACTGTAACTGCTGTTAGCTGCTTCTTCATTCGGAAAGGGAACTTCCTCAGCGGTATTAACCTCTCCTATAGCGGGGTGTACTGTAAAACAATCTGTGCTAGATCCAAAGATCCTCATCACCATCCTTCTGGTCTTCTTCAACCATTACCTGTCCCCGCCAGACCTTGGAGCGATGTTTCTCTGGATTTCATCACAGACTTGCCCCCGTCGCAGCAATTTACTACCCTGATGGTTGTGGTTGACAAATTCACGAAGATGGCTCACTTCATTTCGCATAAAAGTTTACCATCTACGTCAGAAACTGCCACCTTGTTTATCCGCAAGATATTTCGTCTCCATGGCTTACCCGACAATATTGTATCGGATCGTGGTACACAATTTACTTCTCATTTTTGGAGGGCATTCTGCAATGGTCTGAATATCCAAAGATCGCTCTCGACTGCGTTCCATCCCCAGAGCAATGGACAAACTGAACAAACCAATCAAACTGTTGAGCAATACTTGCACTGTTTTTCTACTAACCTTCAGGATAACTGGGCTTCATACTTGCTGTTGGCCGAATTTCCCTATAACAATCACCTGCATCGTTCCCTCAATTTGTCTCCATTCTACGCAAGTTATGGATTTCACCCGTCAATGCTCCCAGGTTCCCCTATCAAGGGCCCCGTGCCCTCTGCCTCACTCCACGTGGGTAACCTGATCCGTACGTACTCTCTGCTGAGATCCACTCTCACAAAGGCTCAACAAAGATACAAATTCTTCGCTGATAAACACAGATCCCCGGCACCTTCCTATCAGGTGGGGGATAAGGTCTGGCTGTCTACAAGACATCTCAAACTGACCTGTCCTACCAAAAAATTGGGTCCAAAGTTTGTGGGTCCTTTCCCTATCCTAAGTTTTGTCTCCCCGTTAGCAGTGGGATTGCAACTACCTTCTAAAATGCGTAAACACCCTGTATATCATGTGTCCCTCTTGAAACCCTGGGTCGAAGGGCTGTTCCCTGCATGAAACAATCCTCCACCAGATCCTACCCTTATTGATTTTGGATTCCAGACTCTTCAGGGGTCGGCTACAGTACTTTGTACATTGGAAAGGGTATGACCTGACTGACAGGTCCTGGTAACTTGCCTCCAACATTCATGTGGATGAATTGGTCCATTATTTTCATCAGCAGCATCCTGATCGTCCTGGTCCTTTGCATGTCCGGAGTTCACGCCTTGGGGGGGGGGCACTGTGAGGCCCACAACGGAGCAACTCACCTATTTACCCCCGAGTCAGTTGTCAGCCTCACCAACAGAGTAATTACCCATTACAGCCATGGACTACCAGGGTGTTACGATCATCAAAGAGGTCCATCGCGGTAACAAACGAGGTTTCCGTGAGAGATCCGCAAAGGGCCAGCAGCGCGAGTATGCTGCCCTTTAAATACACAGAAAGGGAGCGCAGACGCGCTCCGTGACGTCACGCCACCTTACCGGGAGACTTTAAAAAGAATCACCACGCTTCCATCAGCGCTTGGTGATTCATGCTTCTAGTTTCTTCCAGTGTTATATGTTTATCTGCTTTATCCTGTTGCCGTATACTTGGACTGCTTCCTGACTATTCTGATTTCTATTCCCCTCAATTTCCTGGCCTGATTATCGTTTATGCTGCTCTCTGTTTCCCCCGACCCGGACTATTATAACGGATATTCTATTTGCAAACACGTATCTACCTGCTGCTGCTGCTCAAGTGTTGTGTATGTTTATGTGCAAGTACACGCTGCAGTTGTGTTTGTTTTCATCATCACCCAAGTGAAGTTGCAAGTGTTGCCTGTGTACTCCTATTCTATATTTGCTCTGCATACTGACCTCCTCTTCAGTTATACCTCACAGTTTGCTTGACGGTGATAATGGTCCATGAATACCTTGCAACCCAGACCCGGGACCTTTTTGCGTGGATCAGCTCGCAGAGCTTGTATTGTATTGCTTGTATTGCTACCATCTCCCTGTCCCTATTATGTCTCCCACCCTTGGGTGAGTGTATGGGACTTTAATGGTCATCCCCAGATACTGATCAGGTATTTAGCCGAGATCTATGCTGTGAGAACTCCCTTACTCCCCAGTAGTGGTTGAGCCCTACGCGGCTTCCCTGGGTGATCTCAAATGCTTGTTGGCACTACCTGGAGTAGTGGGAAGCAGAGACCTACACCCCCTACACACAGACTTTTTTTTTTTACAATATATCTTTATTTGGATTTATTAGGTTATAAACTGATCTTCTAAATATTACACTGTCAATGTGTCATTTATCAATCTGTTTAACAGATTATAGAATTTATCAGAATTATTTACAAAGTATATGATATCAGATATACAACTTAATATTAATAAGGATAAAAAACAAAAAACAAAAAAAACTCAAATAAATAAAATAGAGGTTTGTAATTACTCATGAGAGTTGTGATCTGTGTCCGACACCATCATTCATTTACTTCTGTTTCCCCCGGGAACTCTCCTACCCCACTTTCTATACCCCATACGCAGACTACCAAAAGGTACTTTTCCATTCTCCCCCAATCCTGGGATGGCGACAACCCCAAACCCATTGATAATCTACGTGTGATGTACTTCTGTTCACTTAAAGTTATCCAGCAAAGCAGTAGTGCTGGTTGCCTCCGGAGGTTGCTCATGTAATTTGTAGGCTATGTCTGCTCTTTTGCCCTGTATCCTGATTCCCTGTAACTCAGCCCTATCTCAGAATTCTGTTAAACTCTCATCTTTCTGTTACTTTAATTTTTGCTCTGATCCATATCTGGTTTTCTTGCTCTCTGTTATTCTATTTCTCCATTCCAGGTTTTCCTAGTTACCTCTTGCTTAGTTCCTCTATAAATGCAACCACACCCATTTCTGCTGTTTGCTTTCTTCAGCTCTGCAGGTATTTTCTCTGTTTGCATGTCTGTGAATTGTTATTTGTGGCTGGTTTTGTTTTCAGCCTCTAGTGGCCGCTATTGTGGTGTTCCCATTCTACTCCTGTTGTCAGCTGCCTTGTTATCCTCATCCCTTCCCTATTTAAACCAGCAGCTTATGGCAATCAGTGCCTTTGAATTGCTTTGGTTGCAGCCTGTGATAGTGCCTTGTTTCTAGTTCTAGCATTTATATATTGATTATTGATTTCCTGGTTCTGACTCCTGCTTGATTTTGACTCCGCTTTTTTCTGCCTGCCTCGAACATTTTGCCTGTCTAGTGACCTTGCCTTCTGAATTCCTACGTTGTACCTTGTTCCTGTTTCGTGTATGACCCGGCCTGCTGACTATCCTTCTCGTCCAGTACTCCCTGTGTATCTCTGCTTCAGTGTGCGGTTGCAGTCGGTGTACAAGTCCTGGGTGGTCATTTACCTGAGGCTCAACTATAGGGTATAATACCATTCAGGTGAATAACACTGTTCTGTTTCCAAACCTGTTGCAGTAGCTACCTGTCCTGTCTTTGTTCCAGTATCAGTTACTTGTCCTGCCTCAGTCCCAGTCTCAGCTACCAGTCTTGTCTCGGTTCCAGTCTCTGCTACCAGTCTTGTCTCGGTTCCAGTCTCTGCTACCAGTCTTGTCTCAGTTCCAGTCTGTGCTACCAGTCTAGTCTCAGTTCCAGTCTGTGCTACCAGTCTAGTCTCAGTTCCAGTCTGTGCTACCAGTCTAGTCTCAGTTCCAGTCTGTGCTACCAGTCTTGTCTCAGTTCCAGTCTGTGCTACCAGTCTTGTCTCAGTTCCAGTCTGTGCTACCAGTCTTGTCTCAGTTCCAGTCTGTGCTACCAGTCTTGTCTCAGTTCCAGTCTGTGCTACCAGTCTTGTCTCAGTTCCAGTCTGTGCTACCAGTCTTGTCTCAGTTCCAGTCTGTGCTACCAGTCTTGTCTCAGTTCCAGTCTGTGCTACCAGTCTTGTCTCAGTTCCAGTCTGTGCTACCAGTCTTGTCTCAGTTCCAGTCTGTGCTACCAGTCTTGTCTCAGTTCCAGTCTGTGCTACCAGTCTTGTCTCACTTCCAGTCTGTGCTACCAGTCTTGTCTCACTTCCAGTCTGTGCTACCAGTCTTGTCTCACTTCCAGTCTGTGCTACCAGTCTTGTCTCACTTCCAGTCTGTGCTACCAGTCTTGTCTCACTTCCAGTCTGTGCTACCAGTCTTGTCTCACTTCCAGTCTCTGCTACCAGTCTTGTCTCACTTCCAGTCTCTGCTACCAGTCTTGTCTCACTTCCAGTCTCTGCTACCAGTCTTGTCTCACTTCCAGTCTCTGCTACCAGTCTTGTCTCACTTCCAGTCTCTGCTACCAGTCTTGTCTCACTTCCAGTCTCTGCTACCAGTCTTGTCTCACTTCCAGTCTCTGCTACCAGTCTTGTCTCACTTCCAGTCTCTGCTACCAGTCCTGCCTTAGTTCCAGTCTGTTACCTGTCCTGTCTCAGTCCCGGTCACAGCTACCAGTCCTTCCCAGTTATGCATCGTGGGGTGCAGACTGACCCCACACCCTGCCCTGCAACGAGACTCCTCCCTGGCCTGTTATCACAGGTTGTGACAGTCAGTTCCTACATGTTTGTTTGTATGTACAGTTCCTTGTAAAAGTATTCACTCCCCATGACTTTTTACCTATTTTGTTACATTACAGCCTTAAGTTCAATGTTTTATAAATCTGAATGTTATGTTATGTATCAAAACACCATAGTCTAAGTTGGTGAAGTGAAATGAGAAAAATATATACATAAAACTATTTTTTAGAAATTGAAAACAGAAAATTGGTATGTGCTTATGTATTCACCCCCTTTGTTATGAAGCCCATAAAAAGCTCTGGTGCAACCAATTACCCTCAGAAGTCACATAATTAGTGAAATGATGTCCACTAGACATGTGCATTCGTTTTCGGACGAATGCATTTTCGTCCGAAAATAGCATTTTCGTCCATTCGTCAGAAAAACAAATAACGAAAATACTAAACTAACGAAAGCCGAATGAACGAATGGTTAATAAACGAAAATCATTCGTCCATTCGTGCTATTGGCATTCTATAAACCAAAATAGAGTCGGTTTATAGAATACCAATAGCATTACATACATTCCATAAACCGACATAATGAACGACTTTCGGTTTATGGAATGCATGTAATGCTATTGCTATTCCTTAAACCGAAATAGAGTCCCCATTCATACGAATAGGTCAATTGACCTATTCGTATGAATGGGGACTCTATTTCGGTTTATAGAAAGCCAATAGTATTACATGTATTCCATAAGCCGAAAATCTATAAACCGAACGACATTCGGTTTATAGACTTTCGGCTTATAGAATACATGTAATACTATTGGCTTTCTATAAACCGAACTAGAGTCCCCATTCATAAGAATTTCTTATGAAATTTCTCCCACGATGCACACCCACGACATAACCCATAACCCACGTTGCACACCAAGGACATGCCCCATCACCCCATTTACATGCCCCTATAACCCCATTACATACACATTACATGCCCCCAGCACATGCCTCCATCACGCCATCACATGCCCACAGGGGTGCTTTAAGACCCTAGTGGGCCCTGAGCACAGTCTTTAGCAGTGGACCCCAGTCAACCCAATTTTTCTAAACTCGCATTGTAAAAAAACTGTATGTAAATGTAAACTTTTTTATATTATATGCAACTATTTTCATATCACATTCAACTATTTTTATATGTAATAAAAATGTTATTGAAAAGTTGCATTTCTTGTTTTTATTCCCTTTTTCTGCACCCACATTGCACCCAAAGGACTTCACACAGCACCATACAATACCCACATCACTTGTCATGCACTTATATTGCACCCACATAATTTGGCATGCTACAGTGTCACAGAAAATACCACAGTGTCACTTTGTCCCACAGAACTGCCCCTGAAGATCAAGCCACAGTGTCACTTTGCCCCATAGTAGATAAATAAGCCACTGTCAGGTACCAATTAACCAATTAAAAGCCACAGCCAATTTGCCCAATAATATGCCAGTATTTGCCATTTAATATGCCCCTGCCAATTTCCCCAAAATTATGCCAGTATTATTTTGCAATTAATATGCCCCCAGCCAATTTGCCCAATATTATGCCAGTGTTATTTGCCATTTAATATGCCCCTGCTAATTTGCTCAGTATTATGCCGGTGTTATTTGTCATTTAATATGCCCCTGCCAATTTGTTCAGTATTATGCCAGTATTATTTCCCATTACTATTTCCCAGCCAATTTTCCCAATAATATGCCACTATTCGCCATTTAATATGCCCCTGCCAATTTGCCCAATATTATGCCAGTATTGTATTATTAATATTTCCAGCCAATTTGCCCAATAATATGCCAGTATTATTTGCCATGAATATTCCCCAGCCAATTTGCCCAATAATATGCCAGTATTATTTGCCATTTAATATGCCCCTGCCAATTTGCCAATTATGCCATTATTAAGCCCCAGCCCCCAGACAATTTTTAGGACTTACCCTTTTCCCTGGTGGCTAGTGGTAGGCAGCATGGTGTCCTACATGCTGCCTGTTTGGCTTCCTGGAGGTTGTGCAGAGAGGTCACGTGACACGGCACATGTCTGACATCAGAGCACCGGTCACGTGACCTGTCGGCAGTTACCTGTCACACTGCATGGGGAGCCGAACAGGCAGCAACGTGGTTTCTCTCTGCTGCCTGTTCGGCTCCCCGTGCAGCTTGCTGACAGGCAGAGCGATGGTGAGGGGGGATATTCCGATCTCCTCTCACCTCCATCTCTGCCGGCAAGTCCAGTTTTTTTTTTTTTTTTTTTTTAAAGGGGCGACTTTTTAAATACACTTGCCTTGTTTGCCTCGCGCTAAATACAGCGCTGACTCCATGCTTGCTCCAGGATGTTTGCAGGGTCACTTCAGTAATCCCCTAGGCATCGCTGGATTCCATGGCTGCTTCACAGGGCCTGGGAATGTGGCTACATAAACTTGGAGCCTCAAACCACAGAGGGATTGCAGTTACCCAGCTTGTGTCTCCATTTTATGCTTCTACTGTTTTTTCCCCTCAGCATCTCCATCCCCTTTCCCCCCCAAGGTTCCCATTTGTCCAACAGGGTAGCTCTATCTCTGTGTTTTGCCTCTATATAGGCCTGATTTACATTTCCATAAGGAGAGCCTCTCTGACAAAGTCTATCTCTAAAATCGTTCACCTGTATTTCAAAATCTTTCCTAGATGAACAGTGTAAAGGAACCCATACATAATAAATGAGCCCTGTGCAGCTTACTCCCAAATAAACAGCCGAAATACGTTGCAAAGTGAATATAAAATCCCAGTTCCCCAAACATGAGCCGAGACTTCATGAAGGGGTAAAATCAGTGTGTTTAATCAGCGTTCAAATCATTCTTTTTATGCTCTGCCAGAACTCCTCCCCACATCCAGAGAGATAAATGTATTACAGTATAATCCCAACCGAGCTTCCCCCAGCACACCAAATACAGTATTAAGCTCCCAATGAAAACAAACATCAGAATTATTCACTCCACAAATTACAGCTGAAATAGCCCTGACTGATAACCTTCCTGACCCTAATTAAGATCCCCTCCCTTGAACCCTTAAACTAATTACTTTTAATCAATAACTTGCCAGGATGTCTCAGGCTATAGCCCATTGTCCTATTGTCTCTGGGATACATCCTGAGACACCCTGGAGTCATCTCAAAACCAGCAGGCCATTAGCAATGCAGAAACTCACGAACGGAGCTAACTTGGTATATAAAAAAAAAGTAGCTTTAAACAGAACTCTTCCTTTCGCCACAAACAGTTTTTTTTCAATCTTATAAATTCCTCTAAGGGAATGGCAACTTGAGTGATACAATATAGAATTACCCGCTGGGAGTTTTCTGTATCCTGTTGTGGAAATTCTGCCTTCATATGTATGTGATAAATTTACATCTAAAAATACTATTTGATTGGGATTCCAATGCATTGTAAAATTCAAATTGATGTTATTAGCATTAATGAAGTTGAGGTACTGGTGGATAAAAATGCACAAAGCCCAGCACTCAGGTAAAAAAAGATGAGAACTTTAATTCAGAAAGCAGACGATGTTTCAACCCTCACAGGTTTTTTTCTGTACTGGTGGAGGCTGTCCACTGAGCTCTTCCACGCCAGTATCAGGTAATCAATATACCTGGCATACCAGGTGACCAAAGACCTAAAGGGATTTCCATTCCCAAAGACGCAGGACCGCTCCCATCAACCAAGAAAAAGGTTAGCGTAAGAGGGAGCAAAACATGTCCCCAGGGCGGTTCCACGTCTCTGGAGATAGAAATCTCCCTCAAACAAAAAAAAGTGTCAACAAAAACTAAATAGGTTCTAACACTATTTTTGGTTTTTGCCCCATAACTCACAAAAAAATACAGAAACAATGGAAACATGCATATTTCTGAACTCAGGACAATATTTAGAAACTATTTAGACAGGGTTTTTTTTTAATGATTGTATTTGTGTAAATTATATTTTAGGTCAAAGTTAGAAAAGGTGTTTTTTTTTTTTAATTTTTCATCATATTTTATGATTTTTTTTGTGGGAAATTATAAGATATGATGAACATAATGGTATCTAATAAAAGCCCTTCTTATGACGATAAAAACAACATATAATTTGTGTGGGTACAGTATGTGAGAAATAAGAAAATTGCAGCTAAACACAAACACCCCAGAAACGTCAAAACAGCCCTCATCACCAAGGGAAAGTCAAGGTGAAAATGTCTTGTCACTAAGGGGTTAAACAACAACAAAACCTGTTGACTTGTGTGTGTTTGTGTGTATGTGACCCATGGGCATAAATAATAAAACAATTAATTACTTCCCATTATTCAAAGTCCCTGGATTACATAATTAAATACAATGAACCTGACCTACCCCCCACCTCCATCTTGACCCAGGTAGGAGGGGGCATCATAAAACTGCCCCTTAATATGTAAAAATAAAAAACACCCTTTGAGTGACATGAGGCCTCCTTTCCCAGCACACAAATTGTGCCCTATAAGGTAAAATATACCTGTATTCAGGTTCCAGCTACAATCCACGATGCACTGCATTCTCATCTTCCAGGCCATGAAAATGAGTCATCCAAAAAAATAACAATAGTATTCTTCTAAATAGTATTACCTCTAAATAAAACACATGCTCCTAGCTCTTTTTTACAGACTAAGGGGCAATTTTAGATCATTCACCCCAATCTAGGAAAGGTCCCATGGAAAAAAATATTGTGAGGTTAAATTTGACTTTCATAGGTTATAATGGGAGGTGAATTGAAACTAGCCTTTCACCTATCTTGACCTCCTTGGTCGACCACCTTTAGTTACTTCATTGCAACCTCACTACAAATGATTAGTGAATACCTTTTTTTCGCGAAGGTCAAGATGAGGCATCCGAGAGGCGGGTCAAGTCTGTTCAAGGTTGGAGGTCAAGAATAGTGTTAATCTCGACCTCCAATCTTGGATTTCAATGAATAAACCCCAGTGTGTTCAGACCTCATTGTTATAAAGTAAGAAAGCAAAACCATTTGATAAGAACATTCTAGCTTTAGAACTTAAAATTACACCACATTTCAAGGAAGAGAAATGGAAATCTATAGGGGTTGGATTTATTTTGTCTCCAATACCTGTAGATTAAATAGATGTAAAAAAAAATATTGGTAACCAAAACAAGTTCACTGAAAAACACCACAATGGAAAACATAAAACATATATAAAACTACAAAAGGAAAATATCAGTTAAAAACAGTTCTTCAGATTAAGTATTTTTTTGTTGTTGCATGTTGGAATGTCTCTGAATTCTGCAGTTATTGGTCACCAATAAAATGGTACATTTTTTCTAATGGTATATAGTCAGAAGTATCCAGTCTCTGATCTGTGGAAACCAGTCTCTGAAGAAGGACGCAGGCCTTACATACCATGGGTAGTACATCTCCCGACGTCGGCTTGCCCCAGCTGATACCACAGCAAATGCAGCATCTTTGGCAGGATATGCAGGCATAGAGACCTTATCTCTGAATAAAATGATGAAAAAAATATTTAGACAACTTCAGAAACTTAATTTGATCTTTATGACCTGTGCTTTAAATCACCTTTCCCTTTTTTTTTAAAATTACGTGTCAACAAAAACTAAATAGATTCCAACAAGAAATCACTCAGTCCAGCAGGATAGCTACTAAAATTGTCTAGGAAAAATGTGACTGCTTGAATGCCATATTCATGGGGGATACATGAGTATAATGATCTAACATCCAGTTAACCACATAAATTCTCTTGCCAAGTCAGATTATTCAGTTGGTTAGGTTGTGTATGTCTGCCATGTTACCACTTTTAGTAAAACAGTTTATTTAAACAACCATATCACCAACTGATGTTGATTAAGTGCAAATGTAAAAATGTCTGCAGGTTGCAGGGATCATATCTCTTCCCAGGATATTGATGTGGTTTTAAATTGCTTTTCTCTTGTTAATTATTTTGTATATGATTAAGCCAGTGATTAGTGAAATGCGTGAGACGGGTGTCTCCTCATGCTTACACTTTTTTTTACTATGTTTCAATAAATCGTATACTATTTTAAATGGACTTGTATACCAATTTGATCTTTATGACTAATCTGTGCTTTAAATCACTTTTTTCCTCCTTTTAAATTGCTGGAGGTGCAGCCCGTGTGACACCTGCAGTGGTGACCCACCTCCAGCGGCATGTCAAAATGTAACCAGTGTTGGGGACTAATTTCCTTAACAGAGGGCAACATTGCACACGTTTGGCCGTTCCTCAGTACAGAGACCTAAATCCTAGTGCACTCGCTGGTGATCTCTCGCCTTGACTACTGTAACACCCTCTTGACAACCTCTGGCTCGTCTTTCTCCCCTGCAATCTATCCAAAACACAGCTGCCAGACTCCTCTTTCTCGCTAGTCTGTCCGATTTAACGGCTCCTTTCTGCAACGCCCTACACTGGCTCCCTGTCTGCTCTAGGATAATTCTGTCTTTAACCTACAAAGCCCTTCACACCTTGGCCCCTCCGTACATTGCCTCACTTGTGAACCGATACTTCCCTGCAATGGGACTAAAGTTCCAACCTCACCTTTCCCCACTCACCCCTCCAAGATTTCACCCGAACTGCCCCGTCTCTGGAACTCCTTTCTGCAGAGCATCCAGCTCTCTCCCTCCTTTTAAAACTTTAAAAAGTCCCTCAAAACTCATCTCTTTAAAGAAGCGTAATACCAACCCACAAGAATACCATTCACTTTACCTCGCTAATCCCACCTAGCTGGAACATGCACAATTAATATTTGTCCAATCCCACCTAGTGCCAACCATCCACATTACTGTTACTACAACTACCTTCCCTTTGACCTCTTCACTCCCTTATGTGCTTATGTCCATTCCCTCTAGATTGTAAGCTTACGAGTAGGGCTCTATGCTCTGTACCCAGCGCTACGTTAATTTTTGGCGCTTTATAAATAAATGTTAATGTAATGTGTGTGAATGTGAAAATGTATTAATTAGGTCATTATGTATGAGTGTAAGAATATATACGGCTAGTAGATGGAATAAAATAGACCTATCAAGGTATGATGTGATTACAAGAATATATAAAATCTGGGTGAATGAAAAGCTATTGAGTATTGTGAATGTTATGGCATATCTATTTTTTGTGTTCCTGAAAACCAAAATGCTTCAATAAGTTATTTAGACAAAGTGAAGATGGAGAAGTTGTTTGCTGGAAACATGGGCAATTAAGGTCTCCCAGGCATGGTAGCAAGGAAACCTGTTTTCTTCTAGGTTATTGCAGGAGAGACCAAGCCATAAGGGGGCTGGATGTACGCTGGCTAGGGGGGAGCAGAGATAATAAAGAGTGTGGATAATCAAGGAGTCATTTTCATTCAGACATTGACCATGTAGGTTCCTGAACACAGCAGCCAGAGCCTTTCTACTCTAGGCAAGGCTGCCAGGAACTCTGAGAACTGATCTGAGGACAGAGGTGTCGCTGGGGGGGGGGGGCTACTGGGGCTGAACCCCCGGATCTCCCCTCCATAGCCCTGAATGGAGACTCTGACCATGCCCCCTAGCGCTCATCCCCACCTCCTCGCGCTCAGCCCGGGCCCCCTGCATGCTGCACTCTGGGTGCTGAGCAGCCCCAGACTCCGCCCCCTCATGCTCGGCTCTGCCTCTCACGCTTAACTCCACCCCTCGAGCTTTGAACGTGAGTGTCTGGCAGAGTGTAAGTGAGAATGGCAGAGTTATGAGTGTGTATGTATGTGAGTGGCAGAGTTATGAGTGTGTATGTATGTGAGTGGCAGAGTTATGAGTGTGTATGTATGTGAGTGGCAGAGTTATGAGTGTGTATGTATGTGAGTGGCAGAGTTATGAGTGTGTATGTATGTGAGTGGCAGAGTTATGAGTGTGTATGTATGTGAGTGGCAGAGTTATGAGTGTGTATGTATGTGAGTGGCAGAGTTATGAGTGTGTATGTATGTGAGTGGCAGAGTTATGAGTGTGTATGTATGTGAGTGGCAGACTTATGAATGTGCATGTGTATGTATGTGAGTGGAAGAGTTATGAATGTGCATGTGTATGTATGTGAGTGGAAGAGTTATGAATGTGCATGTGTATGTATGTGAGTGGAAGAGTTATGAATGTGCATGTGTATGTATGTGAGTGGAAGAGTTATGAATGTGCATGTGTATGTATGTGAGTGGAAGAGTTATGAATGTGTATGTATATGAGTGGAAGAGTTATGAATGTGTATGTATATGAGTGGCAGAGTTATGAGTGTGCATGTGTATGTATGTGAGTGGCAGAGTTATGAATGTGTATGTATGTGAGTGGCAGAGTGAAAGTGGGTGTCAGTGGCAGAGCTATGAGTGTGCATGTGTATGTATGTGAGTGGTAGAGTTATGAATGTGCATGTGTATGTATGTGAGTGGCAGAGTGTAAGTGGGTGTGAGTGGCAAGGTTATGAGTGTGTGTGTGTGTGTGGGGCAGAGTGTAAGTGGGTGTGAGTGGCAGAGTGTAAGTGGGTGTGAGTGGCAGAGTGTAAGTGGGTGTGAGTGGCAGAGTGTAAGTGGGTGTGAGTGGCAGAGTGTAAGTGGGTGTGAGTGGCAGAGTGTAAGTGGGTGTGAGTGGCAGAGTGTAAGTGGGTGTGAGTGGCAGAGTGTAAGTGGGTGTGAGTGGCAAATTTATGAGTGCATGTGTATATATGTGAGTGGAAGAGTATAAGTGGGTGTGAGTGGCAGCGTCTAAGTAAGTGTGTGAGTGAGTTTTTTGAAGAGCGTAAGTGTGCGTGAGTGGCAGAGTTATGAGTGTGTATGTGTGTGTGTGGCAGAATGTAAGTGTGTGTAAGTGGCCGAGTGTGAGTGTGTGTGTGAGTGGTAGAGTGTAAGTGTGTGAGGCAGAGTGTGAGTGTTTGGAAGAGTGAATGCATGTATGAGTGAGTGTAAGCATGAGCGGCAGAGTTATGTGTGTGCATGTGTATGTGTGTTAGTGGCAGAGTGTGTGAGAGTATAAGTGTGAGCAGCAGAGTTATTAGTGTGTGTGTGTGTGAGTGTAAGCATGAGTGGCAGAGTTATGAGTGTGCGTGTGTGTGTGTGAGTGGCAGAGTGTGTGAGAATGTAAGCGTGAGCAGCAGAGTTATGAGTGTGTGTGTGAGTGGCAGTGTGTAAGTGTACGAGAGTGAAAGTGTGAGTGGCAGAGTTATGAGTGGCAGAGTGTGAGTGTGAATCCCAGTGAGATTACTAGGAGAAAATGTGACTAATGACTATTATTCATATCAATATGAATAATAGTCATTAGTAGACATGTGCATTCGTTTTCGGACGAATGCATTTTCGGACGAAAATAGCATTTTCGTCCATTCGTCCGAAAAACGAATAACGAAAATTTTAACTAACAAAATCCGAATGAACGAATGGTTAATAAACGAAAATCATTCGTTCATTCGTCCATTCGTGCTATTGGCATTCTAAACCGAAATAGAGTCGGTTTACAATACCAATAGCATTGTACTACATTCCATAAACCGACATGAATGACTTTCGGTTTATGGAATGCATGTAATGCTATTAGCTTCCTATAAACCGAAATTGAGTTCCCATTCATACGAATAGGTCAATTGACCTATTCGTATGAATGGGGACTCTTTCGGTTTATAGAAAGCCAATAGCAGCATGTATTCTATAAGCCGAAAGTCTTTAAAACAAACGACGTTCGGTTTATAGAATACATGTAATGCTATTGCTGTTCTATAAGCCGAAAGACATTCGGCTTATAGAACAGCAATAGCATTACATGCATTCTATAAACCGAACGTCGTTCGTTTTAAAGACTTTCGGCTTATAGAATACTATTGGCATTCTATAAACCTAACTAGAGTCCCTCCTCATTCATAAGAATTTCTTATGAATGGGGACTCGACTCTAGTTCGGTTTATAGAAAGCCAATAGTATTCTATAAGCCGAAAGTCTTTAAAACGAACGACGTTCGGTTTATAGAATACATGTAATGCTATTGCTAAACTATAAACCGAACGACTTTCGGTTTATAGAATAGCCATAGGATTACATGTAGTACATAAGCCGAAAGTCTATAAACCGAAAGTCGTTCGGTTTATAGGCTGTCGGCATTTAACTATACAGAGACAGAGTCTCCATTCATAAAATTATGAATGGAGACTTTGTCTCCGTGTAGTAAAATGCCGAAAGTCTATAAACCGAACGATCGGTTTATAGACTTTCGGCTTATGTAATACATGTAATCCTATGGCTATTCTATAAACCGAAAGTTCGGTTTATAGAATAGCAATAGGAATACATGTATTCCATAAGCCGACAGCCTATAAACCGAACGTTCGGTTTATAGGCTGTGGGCATTTTACTACACGGAGACAAAGTCTCCATTCATAATTTTATGAATGGAGACTCTGTCTCTGTATAGTTAAATGCCGGCTTTTAACTATACGGAGACAAAGTCTCCATTTATAATTTTATGAATGGAGACTCTGTCTCCGTATAGTTAAATGCCCACAGCCTATAAACCGAACGTTCGGTTTATAGGCTGTCGGCTTTTAACTATACGTTTGTCTCCATTCATAAATTTATGAATGGAGACTCTATTTGGGCTTATAGAATGCAATAGTACTACGAATGGACGAATGAACGAATGATTTTCCTTTATTAACCATTCGTTCATCCGGCTTTAGTTAGCTTAGCATTTTCGTTCTTCGTTTTTCGGGCGAATGGACGAAAATGCAATTTTCGGACGAAAATGCATTCGTCCGAAAACGAATGCACATGTCTAGTATATATTCACATGTAAATTGCTTTTTAAATAAAAAATTATGATATAAAAAAATCTTGTTTTTATTTCCTTTTATGTGACAATGCTGCCTCTCTCTTTCCCTTGCCCCCAGATTTGTCGCTCTCCCCCCCTTAGTGTTGTCTCTCTCTCACCCTCCCTTTGGCTCCCCCCTCGCTCCCCTTGTGTCTGTCTCTTCCCCCCTTCCCTCCCCTTGTTTCTCTCTGCCCCCCCCCCCCCTTGTTATTCTGTCCCCCCCTCACCTGTTTCTTGCTCCCTGGTGGCTAGTGGGGGCAGCCGGGGGATGTATGCACTATACATAATAGACGGAAGTGTCGGGCAGCATGGAGGTTGTCTGCACGATTCGTGCAGACATCCCCCAGCTGCCCGATTCTCCCTGGTGGCTAGCGAGGGAGCGGAGGATGTCTGCGCGATGAGCGAGACCTCTCCTGCTGCCGCCCGGCATGACCGCCGGGACTTCTATGATGAAGCTGGGTACTTCCGGCTTCCTCATAAAAGTCCTGGCTGTCGTTCCGGGCGGCAGCAGGGGAGGTCTCGCTCATCGCGCAGACATCCACCGCTGCCTCGCTAGCCACCAGGGAGAATCGGGCAGCTGGGGGATGTCTGCACGAATCGTGCAGACAACCTCCATGCTGCCCGACAATTCCGTCTATTATGTATAGTGCATACATCCCCCGGCTGCCCCCACTAGCCACCAGGGAGCAAGAAACAGGTGAGGGGGGGACAGAATAACAAGGGGGGGGGGGGCAGAGAGAAACAAGGGGAGGGAAGGGGGGAAGAGACAGACACAAGGGGAGCGAGGGGGGAGCCAAAGGGAGGGTGAGAGAGAGACAACACTAAGGGGGGGAGAGCGTCAAATCTGGGGGCAAGGGAAAGAGAGAGGCAGCTTTGTCACATAAAAGGAAATAAAAACAAGATTTTATTTATATCATAATTTTTTATTAAAAAAGCAATTTACATGTGAATATATACTAGACATGTGCATTCGTTTTCGGACGAATGCATTTTCGTCCGAAAATTGCATTTTCGTCCATTCGCCCGAAAAACGAAGAACGAAAATGCTAAGCTAACTAAATCGAATGAACGAATAGTTAATAAAGGAAAATCATTCGTTCATTCGTCCATTCGTAGTACTATTGCATTCTATAAGCCGAAATAGAGTCGGTTTATAGAATACAATAGCATTTAACTATACGGAGACAGTCTCCATTCATAAATTTATGAATGGAGACAAACGTATAGTTAAAAGCCGACAGCCTATAAACCGAACGTTCGGTTTATAGGCTGTGGGCATTTAACTATACGGAGACAGAGTCTCCATTCATAAAATTATAAATGGAGACTTTGTCTCCGTATAGTTAAAAGCCGGTGTTCTGACAAATTTCTGGAGCAAATTCTCCTGCGCAATCGCAGGAGAATTTGCTCACTGCGCATGCGCATAAAGTTACAGCTGATAACTCAGCTGTAACTTTGTGACCACCGTGCATGAGACAGCTGCGCAACCCACCTCCCGCCCCCTCACACCCGCCGCACACCCCTTCTTACCAGATCATCGACCACAGCGATACACAGCGCATGCGCACGCCTATCCAGCCGTTTGGGAATGCGCGCGTCCGTTGTTGTGTTCTTAAGGTGGTAAGTAACACGGGGCGTCGGGACATAAGGGGGCAAGCATCCTCTAGAGGGCTGCCTCATCTTGATGGGATTTGTGATCCTCCTGCTGTATTATTGATGCAGCAGGAGGATCACAAATCCCATCAAGATGAGGCAGCCCTCACCAGGATGCTTGCCCCCTTATGTCCCGACGCCCCATGTTACTTACCACCTTAAGAACACAACAACGGACGCGCACATTCCCAAACGGCTGGATAGGCGTGCGCATGCGCTGTGTATCGCTGTGGTCGATGATCTGGTAAGAAGGGGTGTGCAGGGGGTGTGAGGGGGCGGGAGGTGGGTTGCGCAGCTGGCGCATGCGCGGTGGTCACAAAGTTACAGCTGAGTTATCAGCTGTAACTTTATGCGCATGCGCAGTGAGCAAATTCTCCTGCGATTGCGCAGGAGAATTTGCTCCAGAAATTTGTCAGAACACCGGCATTTAACTATACGGAGACAGAGTCTCCATTCATAAAATTATAAATGGAGACTTTGTCTCCGTATAGTTAAAAGCCGGCATTTAACTATACGGAGACAGAGTCTCCATTCATAAAATTATGAATGGAGACTTTGTCTCCGTGTAGTAAAATGCCCACAGCCTATAAACCGAACGTTCGGTTTATAGGCTGTCGGCTTATGGAATACATGTATTCCTATTGCTATTCTATAAACCGAACGTTCGGTTTATAGAATAGCCATAGGATTACATGTATTATATAAGCCGAAAGTCTATAAACGGATCGTTCGGTTTATAGGCTTTCGGCATTTTACTACACGGAGACAAAGTCTCCATTCATAATTTTATGAATGGAGACTCTGTCTCTGTATAGTTAAATGCCGACAGCCTATAAACCGAACGTTCGGTTTATAGGCTGTCGGCATTTTACTACACGGAGACAAAGTCTCCATTCATAATTTTATGAATGGAGACTCTGTCTCCGTGTAGTAAAATGCCGACAGCCTATAAACCGAACGTTCGGTTTATAGGCTGTCGGCTTATGGAATACATGTATTCCTATTGCTATTCTATAAACCGAACGACTTTCGGTTTATAGAATAGCAATAGGAATTCATGTATTCCATAAGCCGACAGCCTATAAACCGAACGTTCGGTTTATAGGCTGTCGGCATTTTACTACACGGAGACAAAGTCTCCATTCATAATTTTATGAATGGAGACTCTGTCTCTGTATAGTTAAATGCCGACAGCCTATAAACCGAACGACTTTCGGTTTATAGACTTTCGGCTTATGTAATACATGTAAACCTATGTCTATTCTATAAACCGAAAGTCGTTCGGTTTATAGAATAGCAATAGGATTACATGTATTCCATAAGCCGAAAGTCTATAAACCGAAAGTCGTTCGGTTTATAGACTTTCGGCTTATAGAATACAATTAATACTATTGCCTTTCTATGAACCGAACGAGAGCCCCATTCATAAGAATTTCTTATGAATGGGGCTCTCGTTCGGTTTATAGAAAGCCAATAGTATTACATTGTATTCTATAAAACGAACGAAAAAAATTAACGAAACGAAAATAATGAACGAATTTCGTCTGAAACGAATGCACTAATGAACGAAATTCGTTTTAGACGAAATAAATAACATTTTCGTCCGAATGGACGAAAACGAAACGAAAATTTTAGTTTTGCACATGTCTAGTCATTAGTCACATTTTCTCCTAGTAATGTGATAATCAAGTGTGAAACAATGTTATCATCTCATATTATTTTTATTTTCACACTTGATTATCCCATTCAATATGAATAATAGTGATTCATCTTTATATATAGTCTTTATATTGATGGCAATAAAAGTCCAAACACATGGCATTAAACATCCCATGTACCTGGTTATAGTATTAAACCCATACATTATGAGTGAATGTGCTGCTCATTATATTATGGGCTTTACTCATGAAAGAGAGAAGTGCAGGGAAGTGAGATGGGAATTTCAAAATTAAGGCTAAAGTAGCAGAGTTGGAAAAATTCTCCCATTCAGTTGAATTCCCATCTCAATTCCCTGAACTTCTCTCTTTTATGAGGTTGGTAGAAGGAACATACCTCAGCCTCTTATTCCCAGGTTTTGACCCATTTTTATTAAAAAATAAAAAATAAATATTTGTGATGTACGTGTGAGAGTTGCAGTTTTACACACGTGTCTGCGTGGCAGAATATCTGTGTGGGAAAGGCCATCTGTGTGTATAAGGGTGTCTGTGTGTAAGGTTGTCTGGATGTGTGTGTGTGTAAGAGAGTGTGTGAGTGTAAGGTTGTCTATGTGGGGGTGTAAGGGTGTGTGTGTGTGTGTGTGTGTGTGTGTGTGTGTGTGTGTGTGTGTGAGATATCCCCTATGTTAGGACATAGTATGAGACTGTTGGTCAACTTTTTTCTCAAAGTCTGGTAAATGGTGTATGCAATGGTGTATGCAATGCTCAGTTATTTTGAAATCATGGGAATTTGCTCACATACAAGTGTGTGTGTGTAAGTGGGATTGTAAGGGTGTGTGTATGTATGTATGTGTGACTGCAAGTGTGAGTATATGTGGCTGTGTATTTATGTGTATAAGTGTAACTTCGAGTTTTTTGTGTGCTGTGAGTCTTATTGTGTATTGTGGTACAGTAATGTGCAGCATGAGTGTGTGATACTTACACACTGCACATTACTGTGAGTTTTATTGCTGTTGAGACTGTGATACACTCACACACTGCACATTACTGTGAGTTTTATTGCTGTGGAGGTAGTCACAGACAGACAGACACACACACACATACGGACAGGCACACACATACAGTTGGTCACAGACAGACATACAGTCAGTCACACACACAGTCAGTCACAGACAGACATACACATACAATTAGTCACAGACAGATACACACATACATTCAGTCAGACATGCAGTCAGTCACACACTCATACAGTGGGTCACAGGCAGACATACAGTCTGTAACACATACACAGTCAGTCACATAAACACACAGTCAGTCACACATGCAGTCAGTCATATACGCACACACACACATACACACACAGTGTCAGTCACATACACTTTACGCACAAGTCAGCAATTTTGTTGTTGTTTACAATATAAAAAGTGCATCTATCAATATGTCCCTCTCCTGGCTGCTATACCTCATTATAGCCTGGTCTGTCCCCTGTTGTTGTTTCTAGACCCGCTGAGCAAACTCAGCGCTCAGGCACTATAGTGCGGTGCATGTGGGGATGGAGCAGGAGGACTGTGCAGCCAGTGCACACAATGCTCCCTCGCGCTCCGCTGGATAAATAAATAAATACAATTATCCCAGCGGTGAGGACACCAGGCAGGGACAACAATAACCAGGAGCCAGGTATAATTTCCTGGTGCCCAGGATTTGTTGAGCCCTGATATATACCCACATATACCTATTGCTCATTGGCACCAAATATATAAATCTGTATGCCGCCTAAGCATGTGACCTTATTTACTCCACTTCTATAAAAACTGTCATGGGCTCCAGCCCCGGATCTTTTGGAGACCTAGCAACACCCCTGTCTGAGGAGCCTGATTTTAAGCCGAGTGAATGCAGCCGTGTTTTTCCATGAAGCCAGTTCTCCATGCCTGCAATTTTTTCCTGCTTCATATTTTCCATAAGCCTTTACCAGCAGTAGATAAGTATTCTGTATCATTTTCTTTTATATACAATATTTGTTTAATTTAGAAAACCACCTGGATAACCAACAAATAGTGTATCTACTATAATGGGTGCACACTGTATTAATTTCTACACTGCAGCTATAAGTGTCTAATAATATCTGATATTTTAGTTAGACCATGTTTGATTTGTTTAGCTTTTAAGGAAGAACTAACATTAACGCGTGTTTTAATTAATCCTTGTGTGCCTTTTATAAGAGTAACTAACTTTAAAACTGATATTTAATTAAGACTTGTGTTTGCTTATAAGATATTGTTTGTTTAAACATTATTATCTCTGCTAGTATTTGGGTGTGTATTGTCAATTTGTACATTGGTTGGTTAAGATATAATTTCTCAAATACCTTGTGCACAGAGGTCTTAGACAGTTGCACTACATAATCGGTGTGTTTGTCTCTTCAAATTTATTTTGTGTTTTTGGTAATGCTGCTTGTGTCTTTTACCTGAGTTGTTAGGGTGGGCTTTACTGTATGTACACTGCCCGAGTCCTTTGTTAGTGTTTTATTGCAGACTCCATTTTGGATTCAGCACATGTACTTTCATACTCCATTTTGGAGTAAGCACATGTTCTGATACCATCTTGGAACTCTCAAAGCCACATGGCCTGACACCATCTTGGAGCTCCTAACAAAGAATCCATTTTGGATGAGTTTACAGTGCTTTTCACACTCACTTCTGGATTAACTTTAACAGTGATTGTTGTGAAACATGCAATTAATTCAAATAAAAAACCCCAACCACAACAGACAAATACAAGATATTTCTGAAAATATGGCGACAGATGACGTGCCAGGCACGTCACGGCAAATCGAGGACTTGCCGATAGGTGACGTGCCTGGCACGTCATGCACTAAATTTAGTCGCTTTCTTTACTCTATCGGTGTTGCTACAATGCCTCCTATGTAGAGGCATTGTGCAACACCCCAAAAAAGTGCAGGGGCACGCTACGATCACTCCCCGTAGTGATCATAGCAGCCTGGCTGCTCCCCTGCACACATGTGCTTAGAAAGCGAACGATCGTTCGCTTTCTAAGCATCTCCGGTGTTGCTAAACACCATGATGCTCCCCCAGAATCGATGGTGGTCGCTCTCCTGAGCGACCCCTTCGGCTCAGTAGAAGGGAACGCTGCCTGTACAGGCAGGGCTTCCCTTCTAATGGCAAGAGCATCGGAAGTGAAGCCAATCAATGCCGGCACAGCAGATCTGTGTGATCTGTGTGCAGGCATGTATGATAAGTGCTCTGATGAGCACTTATCATACAGTCAAAGGCAATATTAGTAAATATTGCCTTTGACAAGTATTGATCTGCCTCCCTCTCCTTATTAGTTTTAGTAAGGGAGAGAGACAGATCAGATAAAGTAAAAAATAAAATAAAATAATAAAATTAAAAATATTTAATAAAATTTTAGTAACCAAGGGCTTTTATAAAAGCCATTTCAAGATTTTAACCCCTTCCCTGCCATTGATCGCTGTGTACACAGTGATCATACACAGCAGCACGTTTTTTGCTGTCTGTGCATTTTTTAGGGGTTAATTTTTTTTTTTACTGTAATTAACAAAGGCTCTTTTAAGAGCTATTAACCCCTTATTTGCTGTAGATCACTGCCTAAGCAGCGATCTGATGCAAATGCAGCAATCTTGCTGCAGAAGCATTTTTACTTTTTTTAAAACTTTTTTTTATTACACCCGGGTTAATTATACCCGCTAGGGGATTACGTTTTAAAGTAAAAAAAATTTTTTTTAGCTGTCTGAGCGCATGTATAGCGATCAGTAACAGCTGATCAGTGGCAAAGGCGGGTTGGCGATTGTTCAGATGAGCATCACCATTCGCCTGGTTAGATCAATATTTGTCAATATTTGATCTGACCCGTGTAGATCTGCCTCCCTCTCACTTGAGTTTTAGTGAGGAAGACAGACAGAGCTGTATAATGTAAGTTTTTAATTATAATTAACTTTTGCAAGGTTTCATTTAGTCAGGGAGCTGTCTGTCGGCACTTTTTGGGTAGGTGCCTTGTGTCCCCAGGACGGACGCCACTTCGGGCAGTCTCCTTGGTCTGTTCACCTGTTTTTCACACAGCAGCATTGGTACGCTCCCACCGCAGGGGTGCATGGGGGATGTAGTTCAGACAACCCGGACCTGCTCGCGCATGCGCAAGGCACTTCCGTGCAGGGCATGCCGGTAGTTGTAGTTGCGCTAAGCACTGTTAAGATTTTCAGGAAGCCAGCACTAAGTTACACTCGGTGGATGTTTAAACATGTATATGTGGTTTCATAAATAGTATGACGTGGGTGTATATATATGCATATTCGTGGTTAAGCATTTATGTTCAGTATATGTCCGGTCTGCTTACCCACGCTTCCTTATGTAACGTAATTCAAGGCTGCAGTCAGCTGTTTCTGTTCAAACACTGCTTTTCCCTCGCAGCGCCTGTTTGGTATGCCTTTCAAGAAGTATATGTGGCTAAATATCGCCACCTAGCGACGGTTTTAAATATGACTTGGTTTTATTCAAAATGTATGGCTAACTTTGTTCTTTCCAGGTTATTAAGTACACTAAAGTAGTGTTGAACCGTCAAGTCATTGATGTGATATGATATACACAAACGGGATTCGGATACTGTTTTCTCGTAATATGTTCAAGATGTGACGGTTAATTATAGATTAAATAATTACTGTCTGACTTAAGCATGGTTTCAAACAAACGTGATTTAATGTGAATTTCATGTATTGGTTAATTATGTTTTTCCACTTTGAGGGGGTCACTGGTTTTGTTCCCTATCACATCAGGGGAGTGCCGGCTCCAGGCACACGTTACATTCTCGGTACTCTGACACACGTTACATTCTCTGTACTCTGACGACTTAATGCTTCACGACTAAGTCCGGATACATGCAGTTAGCGCCTGCTAAGCACACTGTAGGCAAGGATGAACTTATGGAATCATCGCATCAAGTGTGTGTTTGAATGTAGATGCTTGTCTGAGAGCATGCCACGTGGTACCCTCTTTGCTCCACGTGGTTCTATCAGGAGGCAGACAAGTGTTCTTCACTTAGTCAGAGGTACTTGGATCTACATATTACACGTATGGCTTCGATTGATAGATAACTTTCTTTCCTCGTATATAGCATTGCCCCTATATTTTGTTATACTTGTTCAAGTAGAAAAGTACATATTTGTTGCTTCTGACCTTACGCTTGATATAAGTTTTACCTTATGTTTTCTTCCAAGTTATCAATACAACGTGGATTCCACATAATCCAAATGGGCCTGGTTTCTGTACTCATACTTTACCCATCACGGATTGGGTTCCACCAGTAAGCGTTCAATCTGGTGTATGCGCTCTGACGGGGTAACTGCTAGGTTCCTGGTTGCATTCTTCTAACTCTCCGGCAGGTATGTTAATGCTGTTCATATTTCCGTGTGATGTTAGCGTATAACATACGTCTGACACATGTATGATTCGGGGGGTGCATGGAGCAGAGGTGGCTTCCGTCGTTGTGGGTATGTTATGGTAAGTATTGATGCAGGTGTAGCTAACACTGCCCCCAGTCATTGTCGCTCAGCCAGATATGATGCAGTTTCGCTTTTATTCTTTTGAATCTATTAGTTCAGTAGCTTGTGTCAAGCACGGCACAGCACTTACCCCTTTTCCAGTATCACAGGTTCTCAGTCATTGTGTCGAATCATCTACACGCAGGCACTGGTAAGGATT